>APFE031124239.1:77228-109819 GCA_000404065.3 Pinus taeda | reverse complement strand
TTATCTATTTATTTATTTTTGGCATGGTTGCGAATGAACTTCCTATCAGATTGTAATTTGCGGATGTGTTAAATTTACTTCCTGTTTATAGTGCATGATTTTGTTTATACTTAATATTTCCATTTAGCAATATTACACAAAAACAGAAATGTCCATGCAAGAAGAAATTACAATAACAGGCTGCACTAGACCTATCTAATCCAAACTAGAGCAGGGCCATGCTACATCAAGAAAAATAATCAAATGAAATAAAACATGTCATTACATCTATTTAGAGATAAAATTTAACGGGGTGATGATCTATTGCACCTCTCTCATCTATTTCCCAAGTCATTCATTCAAGGGTGTCCTGCTCTGGTTTGTCCACCCAAATCAAAAATTTTGCAGAATGCCAACTCTATTCTTGTTTGATCTAGGTACCTATTCCATTTCATGGAGTATCTCCTTTATTTTTGCAGCATATGAACAAACACAAATGATAAATGGGCTACTAACACAATGTAATTATAATTTTCAATGACAAAATAGAATTACATAAAGCAAGCTTTAAAAATTGACCTTGTAGCCTATTTTATACGACCTCTGAATTAATACTCGACATTTCTCCCAACCTACTTGTGATAATTCCCCCCAAGTGTCTTAATATTTGCAACAAAATGCAAAACTGACATGAGATGACCATGATCTTCCAAGAGAACTTCTTGGTGGGAACTAACAAGAAGCAACCACAATTCAATGAGGTCCTGCATCTTCATCACACTTCTACTCGGATTGTTGTGATTTATAACTAAGTGATGCAATCTACCAATCAATGCCATGCTAACAAGTAGATCATGCCCCTCTTCAACAATCAGTAATATACCATGAATGAAATCCATATCTTATGACAACATTTCATCTAAGACATAATAATCTAACTATCTTTCCTTGTTTTTTATTTTATTTTATTTTATTTTTTTTCACTAGCATCTTTCATATATCCTCTCAAATTTTCTTCACATTAAAAGTTAAATATCATTAATCTTGATCTTTAAATGCTTTATGGTAGTCACAAGATGATATCTTTCTCCCTCAATTTCTCAAAATGGATTCTACTCGGTGCTCCATTATCGTCTCTCAAGTCAAACAATTCCTTCAATGCAACTCCAAATACTCTGTTTTTTGTTAATCTTGTAGCTTTTCAATTATTGAGTTGTATTCTTGATTCTTTTTAACCAATATAATCAATGTCTAAGCAGTTATTTTATTCTTCACTTGATGTCAACATTTTAAATCATCTTCATATAGAAATTTGTGTTCAATGCTTCTCAATTTATTTGACTCTTCATGCTAATGAAAAGTGGAGATTCTAGAGCATCTGTCTCCTTATTGCTAGCAATAAAATTATCATTCAAGAGCGAGAGTCAATTTAAATACTATGTTCTGTTTGAGGAACCATTGTAGTTGTTTGATAGAGCAAGGCATCAGCTTCCGCAGTCCGATGAAGTCCATCAACACTTGCTTACTCATTATATCTCAATATATTTATTTGAATCAAAGTCATGCACTCGCTTTCATTTAGGCTAAGAGGGAAGGAAAATTAGGAATATTATATCTCACAAAACTTTTGACATTCTAACCATTACCTGTGTATCCCCTTTCATCCATAATGCGTCCTTGCGTGCAAATCCAAATGATCCTTATTGTTGCAACTATCAAAGATCCATCACATGTGGAAAGTGAAAGAGCCCCTTATGTGGGTATCTCTATATTGCGAAAGCCTAAGAATTTCTTTTAGTAAGGTCAAAGTCATGAAACTAGGCCAATCACTAGCTTTATTTGCATGTGCATGCTTGTCATTCTTGTTTTGGGTCTCGAGGCATTTTAGCACATTCAACTTCTAAACATGTCATTCCACAAAACAACATTGACAAGAATTCTAATAGAGAACTACCTATTTGTATTTATTGTCAATTACATTTTGAGAGTAGGATTGCTTTAAAAGATTTAATTTTGAAGGTGGTCCCAATCAAAATTTCACATTGAATACTCACAATTAAAGTCAAATTCAATCATGTTTTGATACGGAAAGGGATACATTGCAATAAGGCAAATAATGTACGCATCATAGATGATATTGAGAACAAAGATAATCCCACGAGGAATTAGATTATTTGACTATTCACCAATCACAAGAAGGCGATACTTTTTTTTCGAGTTGGTTGGATCCACCTTATTTATTGAGACATTTTGGTAAGGTTAAAATAACAAAATTAAATAGAGAATATCATACTCCAAGATTGAATATTGTCCTAAACTTTCAACAATCAAAATCACTATGCAATCAAGACATACTATTATAGACAATGGTAACCATAAATTTATTTAATCTGACATTTGGTGAAGCATAATCATTAAGCATATTGCGGTGTTCATTGTTAGCTAACAATTCTGAGGCTTTGTTAATTATAAAAATCAACGAAGTCTAATGCTCAGGTCAAGTAATTAGGGTAAAAATATATATAAATATTAGTATTATATCGATACTAATGTACATAAGGATATTAAAATTTCCATTGGATTATGGGTTAGTGGAAACTTCGAGCATTTATTATGATGAAGACTTAGGTTCAAGTTTTTGGGGGCCAGGCACCTCTCTGGTACGAACTTTGTCATTTGTTGCTATTTCTATATTGTAAATTTTAAAATTAAACTACCAATGATAACATATAGATATATGTTTGAAAACAATGAAAAAGTGATAGCGTGACTGACATCCAATACTATTTTAGAAATGATGTGGATAACGAACATCCTAATTTGGTGTTAAGGTTCCATATCCTGATGGAAGACGTTATGCGTTGTCTATGATAAAATATATAAACTTAATTAACACATTTAACATATTAACCGGTTATTTAACATATTTAATGCATGCAACTTATCCCTTCCTTTCTCTTTCGAATGCCAATATATAAACTTAGGTAGGTGCTTTCGAATGCCAATATATAACTTAAGTAGGTGCTTTAACTTTTTAAAGTATATGATTTCCTTTAAAAATGATGAAAGGCACCATTAAAGCGTTTATTTTGAATAAACGATGGAGCTAACCAAAAGAACATTTATCAACAGTAAAGAAATATAAATGTTTGTGAATATCATCAAAATTAATCAATGGTATGAAACTTTCAGGGTAAAAAATTTATTAATATCAATGAACCCTAATATAACTAATAGGGGAATTTCTATTCTTAAGAACAATTGTATTTAAATTAATATTTAAAATTACTTATTGGAAAAGAACTTGCAAACCACTGCATTTACCCTACGAGAGAAATAATGAGTAACCATTTAAAACAAAAGAATTATGCTTAAACATTTTAAGCAATATAAGAGAAATCAAGATAAACACAATTGACCATGGAAATCATGAATGGACATTTAATTTCATATTTATTCCGAATAACTAGATCCTACCTACGGGAAATATGTTTACGACCCAGCTAAAATAGTGAAATGACCCAACTGCAACTATATATATATATATCAAGCACATTTTTTATTTTTCTTTTACACAGCAATTACAATCGGAAAAAAAACACATTGAGATTTCAATTCAATCAACACACAGATCGCTGATGCTCATTCCAGGAACATAACGCCACATTTATATACTTTTAATCTAAGGTAAAGTAATAACAAAATACACATATACCTTACACCGAAGTGGCGAGACTCCACTTGCTCTGTTGTCACTGGTATTCCTCATTGCCGATCACTTCTGCGAGTGTATGATGACGCGCTTGATCCGAATCAAGACCCACCGGTTTACCTCCCAGCCTACTCCTTGGGTAATCTTCTTCCCCGCGGACCCCTGAGCTACAATGGGGTTGTACAATGGAAGAAGAATCTAGCTGGTAGAGGAGAGCAACCTTAGCTCAAGAGTCCCCTCTCTAAAACCCTCTACCTCACCAAACTCACTATAGCTTCATAGTCACTGCTTTCACAACATATCATCCATCCAACAATAGGGTTTCCCCCCCCAAAAAAAAGCTCCCTTCTACCATGGCCTGCCCCTTCTTTTATAAGATTTCTCATAGATCACACTTGGCATGTCATGCATAATTATAATATTTTTTTTCTTTTTGATAGCTTGATTATTCACCCACCCATGTGTCATTCTCTCATCAAGGCTCACCCAAAATTATTTACTTATCTTTTTAATTAAAGCTAATATTTTCCTCACCTCACAAGATTTCTATTTCTACTCCTAGATGTCTCTTTATTCCCCCCTTTTATTCCTTAAATTGAGTTTATTACTTGGAGTCAATTAATGAGTTAGGATTTTATCCCTAATCTACTTCTTAAATTAACTCAAGTTATCTCTTAGAGGGATATTGTTATGCTGGTTGATGCCACATGGACCTTCTCTACATTTCTCTAAATTTAATTTATCCTTCTTATTTTAATTCACCTTCCTCTTTTCTTAATTAAGTTTAATTGGTTTAGGATTAATCTTTATCCTTACAATATGTTTGTCTTCCCCTTTTATCTAGTTAAACCACCTAATCTACCTAGAATTTTCCAACATGGGGAGGGTGGAATTTTTAAGGTACTTTATTTATTTCTTCCTATGATCCTCCTTATTCCAAGTTTTATTTTTGATTTAATTACCTTGGTTTCTAATCATAATTTATCCTTGATGTAACTCCCTAGTTTTCATTCCTTACTTATATTTATTTATTATCATTTATTTTTAATGATTCCAAGGGTGCCAAGTTTGGTTATGCCCTTCAAGAACTTCCCTAGAAGTTCCAAAGGTGCCACACCTAACAATATAATTGTGATGCCAAGGGTGCCAAGTTTGGTTTTGCCCTTCAAGAAGTTCCCTAGAAGTTCCAAGGGTGCCACACCTAACAGTTTAATTGTGATGCCAGGGGTGCTAAGTTTGGTTGTGCCCTTCAAGAACTTCCCTAGAAGTTCCAAGGGTGCCACACCTAACACTTTAGTTGTGATGCCAAGGGTGCCAAGTTAGTCGTGCCCTTCAAGAATTTCCCTGAAATCCCAAGGATGCCACACCACTTCCCATTCAAGAATCCAGTGACTACGAGGGGAAAATATCATGCAACGTCGTAAACCACTATCGTCTCTTATGTTGCCTGCTATAGTGAGACTAATGGTGTCGAGGATCAAGGAATCCGCCCTGATGCGCGCCCCCCAGTAGGTTCCTCATGGGCGACCCAACTTTGGGACCTTCCCTCATGGCATCGTGATCTTCAAGGCGAAGTTGTTTCAACCCTTCCAGCCCAAGTCACGACGGGAGTGCTAGTGGGTGAGATCAGGGACTCTGTCCCACCCCTCCCATGTAGTTCCATCCACCTGTACAATCCCATCACCCATATGTGAGTCATTCAGCCAAGCAACTCATCTGTGCCTGCAACCATTAACCTATCATCAGAATATAGATAACCATATATAGCAGGTTTCAAAATCGATTAGAATTTCAAAGATAGAATAATATAAATTTTCATCAAGCTAGGTGTCGTCAACTCGTCATGTGCGAGTGCCTCTGGTGGTTTTCCTGCCATACTCAATAATAATCAGTAACCAGGTTTTTCAATGTTAGTCATTGTCATAATATCATTAATTACCATCACTTGGTCATTCACATCACCGTTCATTGTGAACCAGAACTAATGTAAGTAGCTAACGCAGGGGATACTTCCATCATGGCTCGCATCATCATAATCTTAGTGGAACCATACATATAGATCAAGGCTATGATCACTATAAAATCAATCGAAACATGTCTATCCTATACTACTATCACGATCATGATATCAATAGAGAATACACATAACCATTAATTATATCGTAATCATAATATTAATAGAGAACATACATAACCATCACATTCGCTGATAATAGAGTCACGTTTTTGGATCCTGAGCCTGAGTTACTCATAGACTAAAGTATGTAAGATAATTTCATATTAGAGTCAGGAAACTAGGGTGGGCACTACAGGTGTGATGGACCAATACAAGATCTGGCACAGGAAATCTACACTGTATCACCCACAAGTAAATGGCCAAGTGGAATCCACAAACAAAGTGATTGAGTCCATTCTTATAAAGACAATCAATATGCATCGGATATACCAGGCTAAAAGATTACTAGAATCTTTGTGGGCATATAGAACTACTTGGAGAAATAGCACAGGACATACACCATATGAGCTGGTATATGCAAAACAGGTTTTGTTACCAATTGAAATCTAGATTAATACTTTCAGAACTGCAGTTCAGTTAGGACTAGATCTCTCTGAGGCACAACAACAATATCTTCTCCAATTAAATGAGTTAGATGAATTTTGTAGGGATTTTGTTTAGCAGAACATACTAATTCAGCAACAACGCAAAAGGTGGCATGACAAGTCTGTTCAGAAGAAGTAATTCCAATGAGGTGATTAGGTTCTCCTTTATGATTCTAGACTTTAAAATTTTTAAAGGAAAATTCCATACACGTTGGATGGGACCTTATGAAGTGACCTGAGTCAACAATGGATCAGTAGAAGTTAAAACTATTGATGGACAAAATTCAATATTCTTGGTAAATGGACAAAGATTAAAGAAGTATTTTTAGCCACTTGCCAGGAAAGATTCTAGACAACAAGTCCAATAGTGGTGAATGGTAATACCAACCTTTTGATAACATGAATTCTTCTTATTATTAAAATAATAATAATAATAATAATAATACGAAAAAAAAAACCATTTTCCTGTAATTATTAAAATCAATTCACTGACATGATTGTAGGAGGATCAACCTGAAAACCAAATTTTTTAATAAAAATAAAATGCTGCTTGATCTTTAGATATGCTAGCGACGACCAAGTAAAAGCAGGTTCAGTAGAACCAACCTTTATACAATTAGGGTAATTAGCATGGATATTTTTATTCAAGTAACCCTTAATTTTCGTTGAAGTTACTTTTCTCACACCAGTGTAGGTAGACCTTCCAGAAAATTTTCTGCCTTTCTTTATATTCCACTTTCATAATATTTCCTCAATATTCTTCTTCAATCCCAAAATGATTAACCTTCCCATATTCTTCTGAATTTACCCTGTCTGTTTCGTAAAAACCCCACTTTACCATTGAATTTTTTCCCTATCCCACTTCTGTTTATTCCCTCTTGTGGTACTATTCCTGGAATCCCTGTAACAAAATTCCTTCCCATTATGAAATTCCCCTTTCCCACTTCTTTGTTCCCTCATGAATTCATTGTAGGATCTCGCGCACAAAGAGCAAAAGGATATGCTTTGAAGAATAAAAAAAGGGCGAAGCAAATTTCTAGTATAAATTGAGGAAGCCATGTTGGAAGTCCAACCTATTTTATTTAAATTCCTTGTTCTTTTTTTAGATATTATTATTGCACTAGTGCAAACATGTCATCCTATATAATAATGCTAGTAGAATGGTACCAGCAAAATAACATAGTTTAAGCAGTGCAAAAAAACCGGTGCAAGCATGCACCCTGTCAGAAGCATAGTATAAGAAGTCCTTTCACTTAGTCGATGAGTACTTGTGCTATCATATTAACTAGGAGAAAATTATTTAAAGTACAAGGTGTTTTTAAGTTAAGAATCATGATCATTTTTTGATGAATGCTAAGTTATTTTTTTTAATAATGAAGGAGTGTGGAAGTGTTTAACCATTGCTTGGATATAATTGCCCCTTTCCACTATAATCGTAGATGTACTTCACTTGTAATGATTCCCTCACCTAGCCGTTAAAACGCCACTACAAGGACCAATCCGACATGATCTGAAAGATGTCGTGCATCCACAACTATTTCAGTGGAATGAATGAGTGATAAGATGGAAGGGATTGTGGAAGGTTGGATCCCTATCTATAAGAACCAATTTTCCCAGTGTTACATGTAAATTCTCGACTGTTCATAACCATTAAGTAGTGATGTCGCCTATTTGAAGCAAACCCTCATCTCTCAGTAGGGTAGAATAGACTGTTGAGTACCGCAATAGTATTGCACTATTGTGAGACTCGGGCTTTCTTTAGTTCTTGCAAAAATTTGATGGCCATGACAGTGAAGTGGCCTTACAGTTTGCCGGAAGTTTAAAAAATGACTAAGTTAAAATTGGGCCTCTAAAATTTGAAGTTACAGAAGAGTTTATAGCAGCAGCGATAGGCTTTGAAAATACTGGTGAGCTATGGTTTAAAAATCAAAAACTATAAAGGAAGTGATGGCAGCATTTCGTCGTCAACAATAAGATGGAGGTAGATTGGAAGGAAGGAGTTCCGTGCAATGGCCTGCTGGGACAGTGGCAGGAGCTCCTTTTCATCCTATAGAAATTCATAACCTATGAGGGAAGGTACTCCCGCACTTTTGTGTACCATTTTAGGATGTTGTAGCATTTCAAAGCCACCCACACATTCAGTGGAGGATGAATTTTCCCTATTTTTTGCTTAAGAGCTTGGAAAAAATGGCCAAAGGTGTGTCGGACAGATGGGCAGACCGAGCCGAGAAGAAGTTATATCACCACGGCCTGATAGAGATTTTGGTCCAGAAACAATTAGAAGTTAAAGGCATGACTTGGGAGGCACTGTTAAAATAGCTACATAAAAAGACAGCTACTGGAAAGGAGATAGAGGAACTTGCCAACACAAGCAAGGGTCTAAGTAAGAATGTAAAGGGGAGTCCTTCTTGCACCAATGCAAAAAGGAAATGACCTGAAAAATCAAAAGAATAAAGGGCCCCATCTCCAAATAAGAAGATAGCTAGTGCTCCTGTTAAGAGATTCCTTCTACACCACTAGTATAGGCACAGAGGCCCAGAGAAGACAGCCTGTCAATCCTTGCGGATGTAGTAAAATTTGTAGAGGTCAAAGATGACACTCTATTGGCCAATTTCATTAGAAAGCCACAGAAAAAGAATAAAAAATCTGGTGTAGGCAAAGAACCACAGTCCCCACAGGATGTTGAATCCCCTTCTGCACCAATGTAGGAAGAAGAACCAATGCAAGAAGAAGAATCATTGCAAGAAGAAGAATGAGAAGAAGAAGAATTAGAAGAAGAAGAATTTCTTAATGTAACCATGAACGATATTGAGGTCCCTAAGGAAGACACAACCCCTATCGAGATACAAAAAGAAGAAGATTTGGTAACTCCTGTTGCTCCGGTAGTTGAACTAGAGCTTCATGTGAAGAACTTAGAAGAACTCATAGTTAAAGCGCAGGAGGATAAAGAACATAGTGAAGAATAATTAATTGCAAAGATCGAGAAAAATAAAACAGAAGTTAGAGTTTGGAAGTACCGAGTTGCACAGTGTTTCAAGTGAATTAAAAAGGTGACAAAGAAGCTAAAGAACATCATAAAGGAAACATTGTAGGATGATGTCAGTATGCCAGAGTAGGATTGAGCTGGAATGCTCAAAGTTTTGAAGGTTTTTTGCAAAAGTAACGAGTTGTGTGAGGACACACAATATCTTAGGGATGGGAGGATGTTAGCCCCCTAATTTTTTCTCTTTTTTCCATTTTCCCCTTTCTAAATCATAAACATTTACCGTTGTTTTACCTCTTTTATACACCCTCATCTTGCACCAGTCCAAGCACAATGACATATTTCGTATAAATTTTATTTTTCATATTTTTAATTTAACTTAGCATTAATTAATCATTTATTACATGATTTCTTACTTTTAATCACTCTTTGTAACTTATCAATATCTCCAATGATGATTTGGTAGTTAGAGTACTTACTGTGATTGTTGATCCTACTGCAGGATCGGATCTTGCACCATTACTAGCACAACAAATCCTTGCAGTAGATTCGAACCTCCTTGATGACCACCTTGTTTTAAGTAGCTTCAACCATGATAGAAGGATCGATCGAAAGACAGCCGAGATCAAATTGCCTCATTTTGAGCAGCTTCAACCATGACAACAAGATCGATGCAAAGTTAACCGAGATCGAATTTGTGAAGAACAAAAGTTGGAGATTGGCTATAGCCAGTTTTGCTAACTGTCTAGGTTTAAAGGTTGAAAAGCTAAATTCCGCATTTGGTTATGTAATCGATTGAATGATCTATTTTGGCCTTTGGCCAAAGATCTATATAATGTAAAATGTAAATAGGACTAAACAGGGTTTTTGGATAGAACAAAGACATAACCAAAGAGGTGGTAACAAGTTTCTATATTTTGTTATCACCTGAATCTGGGCTGGATGATGTATTAACGTATGTACTTTCCTCAGTGACTTAATAAAAGGGAGCTCCGTGTCATGTTTCACAAATCATGTTTTTGCATTTGAGCTGATGAATTGATTAAAGTACTGAGCAATGTTCTTATTTAAAGGGGAAACATGCTAGTTGGCTAGGCCCCTGCTAACCCAGCATGTTTACCCCATTTCCTATTTCCTATAATTGGTGTTTATATTGTTAAAGTGTGATTTAATTTTAAGAACATGCATTCTTGTCTAAGTGAAAGTGTATCCATTGTGTGAAGTAGATAAATTTCCTTTCATCACTTGATTTTAGATTGGTTTTCCTCCACCTGGTCCAAGCAGGAGAAATAACCCTGTACCAATGCAAATTTGTGTGATATCTCCTTTTCTGCAATTTTGTTTCATTGGTTTTCCCCGCTTGGTCCAAGCAGGAGAAATGAACCTGTACCAGTGCATGTTGGTGTGATGTAACAAGCCTTCTTATTCTATTTCCAGCAATCTTCTTTCCTTCATTAAATGCTTATGACAGGATAAATGTATATGGATTGTTTCTTTATTCCTACACTCTGTCAAGATCAAAAACATTCACTTTTTATGTGTGCAATTTGATTTAATAGTATAATCACACTTGCAATAATTAAGCACTCATTTTAAGAATTAAATGTTAAGTGCAAGAAGCATTGATTCGGTGCAAGAACTAATTTCTTGCCATGGGATGTGAGTGCTTTGGAAAAGTTCAAGCCTTGTAGGAAGTAAAAAGCCTTTATTAAAGACACCATTTATACCTTCTACATAAATGTCTATTCCTACACTAGTGATAGTAGATTGTGATAGTACAAGACATATTAGTGCAGGAAGTAAATCTCTAAAGAAGCAAGTTTAAGGGCCCATCTAATGCGACTACTAAGTGTCTCTGCTAAAGAAAAACACACACTTAGTAGTTAAACAACAATTAGCTAGAGTGATTTCCCTTTATCTTTAATTCCCTCTTGCACAGGAATTCTTCCTTGTTCTAGTATTAGATTATTTTCATGGTTCAAGTTGCCTTTTTCTCTTTTGTAATTCGATTATGCAATCTTTCCTTTAAATAAAGTAGGGATTTATATTAGAAAGATTCATACCATCTCTGGCATTTCCTGTGCTTCGTCTCTAATTTTACAGATCCCCCGGGTTGAAAAATTAAGTGTTGAGCAGTTTGCTTAAGTGTAATTCCTGCACCCAATACAAATATGGATTTCGAATGAGAGTTGTATAATGATGATGTTGACCTGATGTCGAGTGCAGCATAGGTCACCGTTCTGTCTCCATCACCTCCAAGAATAGAGTTAGCATCAAGCAAAGAAGGGGATGTTGTTCCTCTTGATGTTGATACAGTAATGTACTTGTAAAATATGTCTTATGATGAATTCCATAAGAGAATTGTACAGGAACAGAGAAAAGACTTTTCAGATGACAAAGCATCACCTGTGTTCACTAGAGAGAGGGTGATAGTTGCAGACACCTGCAAGAATCCAAATGCCATTAACGAAGCCAATTTTTCCTTTACAGGTGAAGCAAGATGAAACACTCAGTATTTGACAACCAAGAATAAGAAATTGGCACAGAACTTACAGGTTTCCTAGCAAGAGATAGAACAACTCTATGTAGGAACACAGAATGTAGTCTCCACATAGGTATACTTGGAGGAAATGAGAGCAACGATACTTGGTGAAGCATCAACACTCAGAGAGACCATGCATAACCTCTATGAGGAGCTCATAAACATACATAAGGAAATTTTTCACATGCATGGCTTGCAACAGACATGAAAATACTTTATAGAAATCTCAAGAATATATAATCTTGCATTACATCTGTAAATTGAAGGTTCGAATGTTGATTCAGAACAACATGAAACTCGCCTCTTTCATTGGTAGTATTTAGGCCTCATATGTATGGTTATACAATAGGTTGGATGTCTTGGTGAATACACACTAGATCCCACCAGTTGGTTCTCTCACTCAAGCTAAACCTAGGAACCAGGTTTGGTAGGAGATCAAAGACTACTTCACTACAACAAAACTCTGTGATTAACATCCCTTTTTTCTTCCATTCTGGCATCTAGAACCCATGTTTTATGTTATTTGTGTCCATTTGTCAAATATGGTGCAAAAATTGATGAAAACGTTGCACTGAGTGTTGCACCAAGTCTTACACCAAGTTTAGCACCAGGTATTGTAATATGTTTTGCACCATGTTTTATGCCAGGTTTTATGCCAAGTTTTGTTCCATCCTTTGCAGGTCCATGTTTTGCATAAAGTTTGGCATCTAATTTTGTTTCACCTACTTTTGCATCCTCTGTTGCATCCACTTTTTGTGCCTACATTTGCATCATCTCTTGCATCCTCTTTTCTGTCCCTTTCTAAATCATTTTTGCATACGTTTCTACATCATTTTTTGCATCCCCTTTGTGCGAAGTTTTGCATTGAGGTTTGTATCTAGTTTTGCATCTAATTTTGTTGCATCCACTTTTGTATCTTGTTTTTCATCCATATTTACGTCCTCTTTTGCATATATTATTGTGTCCACTATTGCATCCAATTTTCTTGTGCCATAATTTGCCCCTAGTTTGGGACCTCCCTTCGCAACCATTTTTGCTTCTAATTTTGCATCCAAGATTGCATCCTCATATACATCTAGGTTTTCATCGACTTTTACATATATTTTTCCATCCCTTTTTGTATCCATTTTTGCATCAGGATTGGGATCAGATTTGCATCAAATTTTGTTGCATCAAGTTTTTCATCCTATTTTGCATCCATTGCTGCACCCATGTTTACATCCACTTTTGCATCCCTTTTTGCATATTCGTTTGTATCTTCATATGCTTATTTTTTTGCATCTATAATTAAATCCACTTTTTTTGTGCCACAATTTATGCCATCTTTTGCACTTCTTGTTGTACCGACGCTTGCTTCCAATTTTACATCTATGTTCACATCCTCTTTTGCATCCAATATTTGCATCAAATATTGCATCTCTTTTTGCATCCACTTTTGTTTTGGGTTTATCTGTTGGGTTTTGCATCTCATTTTGTATCTTATTTTGCATCTACTTCCATTGCATCCATATTTTGCATCCAAATTGGTTTCTCTTGTTGCACCCATGTTTGCACCCAGTTTTACATCCCTTATTGCATCTTGTCTTGCATCTAAGTTTACATATTTTTCTTGTGATTGTTGTTACATCCACTTTTATTGCACCACAATTTGTGACATATCTTGTGCATACCATTGCAACACACATTTTCTTCCACTTTTTCATCCACATTTGCATCCTTTTTTGTGTCCAAGTTTACATCGAATATTGTTTATGTTTCTTGCATGTCACTTTTCATCTACTTTTACATCCACTTCTGATGCGTCCAATTTTGCATCTAATTTTGTGTCCATTGTTGCACCCATGTTTGGTCCATATTTACATCCATTTTTTCATCCAAGTTTGCCTCCATTTTGCATCCAAGTTTGTGTGCTTTTTTGTGTCTATTGTTGCATCTACACTTGTTTCACCACAATTCATGCTAAGTATTATACCTACTATTGCACCCATTTTTGCTTCCACTTTTACATCTGCATTTGCATCCTATTTTGTGTCCAAGTTTACATCAACTATTGCATCTACTTTTGCATCCACTTTTGTGTAAATTTTTCTATCTTGTTTTACATCTACTTATGTTGTATCCACTTTTCATCCAATTTTATTTCTATTGTTGCCCCCATTTTTTTTTCACTTTTGCATCCCCTTTCTAACACTCATCATATTTTCTACATTGATGATATTTCTTATGACATTGAAAATTATGAACAACTGATGACAATGTCAATAATTATGATGATGATGAAAATGAAGGTGATGATGACGACAATGAAGGTGATGAAAATGACATGAATTGTGATTATGATGATAATGATAATGATGATAAAGATGATGGTGGTTACAATGATAATGATGATGATGATGACAATGATTGTGATGATGACGATGCTAATGACCTTGGCCAATCCTCCCAATTTTTAAATGTTGTCATGGTTATAATCATAATCATTATTTTTGATGTCGTCTTCCAAGTTATCATCATCTGTTCATCATTATCGTTATTGTCATCTAGGTCATCATCAACAACAATAATGTCATGAATGATGATGATGATGCCAATGATGATGATGTTTAAGATGATGATGACAACAATGATGATAGAAACTACATTAATGAAGATGATGGGGATGATGAAAATGATAATGACAATGATAATGGTAGTGATGACGATGATCATCGATCATATCTCAAAGATAGAGTTGTTATTTCTCTTGCATATATCATGCATCCTAACAACCCATTTCTAGCACTCATAACATTTTTTTGGTTGATGATGTTTCTTACGACACCTATAATTATCGACAATTGGCAACAATGTCCATAATCATGATGATGATGATGATGCTGATCAAGATGATGATGACATGAATGGTGATTATGATGATAATGAGGATGATGACGGTGGTGATGATGATGATAATGAAGATGATGACAATGATTATGATGATGCCAATGACCTTACAGTCATGGATTCATGAACTTACTAATTTCATGAAGATCATCTTCTAAAGACGTATTACTATCATACTTTTTAAATTTTCAATCTCTCTTGGGATATTTTCCTTTTCTCAATAATATCTATTAGATTTTCCATATACATGAGATAGATTTTGAGGGTCACCTCATCTATAGATACCCCATTTATTATGATATTCAAGGGGTGTTTTATTGTCTTTATCAAGATTTGGATGGATAATTTTTTACTCTCTTTCAATATATGTTTAACTCTATTTATGAGGGAGGTCCTTGGATTTATATCCTTATATAAGGCCTTATGTGGCCTTCCCCTTTTGAACTCTTCCAAGGGGATCACCTCCTTTCATGTTTTATTTCCTACATAGGGCCAAAATTGACAAACCAAGATTCAAACTTCTTCGACTATAAAATTGGTTATGCCTCATACCTATTATTGACCCCCTCAATGGGACATATTTCTTCAAAGAAACTATTGAGAATTTCCCAACATAGATCGCATGTTGCATGTCATAGGACTTATTAACCCACTTCATGTTGAGAAACCAAGTGTTAGAAGAAAATGATTGATTTAAATTACCTTGATAATCACCTATGAATGATTTTTGGCTTATTATTACTTAGATTGTCTTCTTCTTCAAGTATTTACACAAAAATTCAAAAAATAAAGATCACAAGGAAACAAAGAATACCAAGAATTAGGCTCTAATCAAGGGAAAAATCCCATAAGGGGGAAACCCAAAAATCCTTCCTTTATAAAATTAGATCAAAATGGGATATACAAGACCCAATACCAAGACCAAGATGTCCACAAATATCCAATTCAACCCTCCTCCAAGTCTACTCCAGGCAAGTCAAAGTCAACTTAAGTTAGCATTGACCAAATACTCTGAAATATGGTCAAATCACAAAAACTTTACATCCACAGTGAAGGATGAAGTTTAGACCTATAATTTTTGTAGAGAAGCCACATAACCTTTGCATGTGTGCACAAAAATAGGTTGAAAATCCATAGTTTATCTCTCCTTTAATTTTGGTTGTCTTTTATTCTTTTTTGGCACAAGAAATGATGTTTTGTGATGATGAGTGATTGTCCATCCAAGTGATCAAGTTGAAATGTATATATACCTATCCAAGAGGGTCAAATAGCTACCTCTTAGGCTGAATTGGTTTTGTGTTGATTCTTTGACTCAAAATAAAAAGTCATTTTCTTTTTCTTTGAAAATTCCAAATGAGACTTTACTCAATTACATTTCTCTTGACTCAAAATAGTTTATTTTTGACTCTATAAGCCTGAAGAACATGCTTTGACAAAAATGGAATAAGAATAATGAATATAATAATAAATATCAATGATAAAAATTATATTTTATTGCATTATGAAGATCGACACTAGTTACTTTTTTCAACACGCTCTGTAACCAAGGGAGGTATTCATAATGACACAACAATGTACTCTCAAGTTGAAATACTCATATAAGAAAGGATCTGGATTGATAAACATCAACAATGATCTACATCATCAGAGCCAACATTGTCAAAATATTAAGGCCTTGACTAACAAGTTCTATCTCTCCATTAGATCATAGCACAATGTTGGGAGACATAAATTTGGACACCACTACCTCTCTAGGAACTTACGCCACCATGACATTCATGAGGTATGTCCTCACATGACCATTTCCTAATCCAATTTCATAATAATTGATGCCAGTAAATTCTGATCCTCATTACTATTCTTATCTTGGATCAATGTAATTCACTTATGGTAGTTAGTCCTAATAAAAGTACAAATTCTCAAAGAATATCAATCCGAAATGTTTATCCAATCCACCATCCTCCCTACTGGTGTCTTTACTAAGCTTACAAGTATTATTCCTAGCCATAATACATGACACATGGAGAATATAGTGTCAACCCTCACTTCCTCTCAACCAAGGAGGAGGCATCCACAAGCATAAGATTTTATCAAGAATACCCATTCTTTGTTGGCATTTTGAGACAAGTGTTGTCCTGAATGGCAAATCTCTCAAATGATAAATTATAGTGGAGAAAATTTCATGCACTTTTATGCAGAGAAAAGTTTATTTCATGTGGAGAAAAGTTCATGGAATTTTATGCAGAGAAAAGTTTATTTCTTGTAGAGAAAAATTCACGGACTTTTATGCAGAGAAAAGTTTATTTCATGTAGAGAAAAGTTCACGGAATTTTATGCAGAGAAAAGTTTATTTCATGTGGAGAAAAGTTCACGGAATTGTATGCAGAGAAAAGTTTATTTCATGTAGAGAAAAGTTCATAGACTTTTATGCAGAGAAGAGTTTATTTCATGTGGAGAAAAGTTCACGCACTTTCATGGTTGGTTCATGGTATTATTCCGACAATTTTTCATATTTTCTACATTGATGATATTTCTTATGACATTGACAATTATGAACAACTGATGACAATGTCAATAATTATGATGATGATGACAATGAAGGTGATGATGACGACAATGAAGGTGATGAAAATGACATGAATCGTGATTATGATGATAATGATAATGAGGATAAATATGATGGTGGTTACAATGATAATGATGATGATGATGACAATGATTGTGATGATGACGATGCTAATGACCTTGGCCAATCCTCCCAATTTTTAAATCTTGTCATGGTTATAATCATAATCATTATTTTTGATGTCATCTTCCAAGTCATCATCATCTGTTCATCATTATAGTTATTTTCATCTAGGTCATCATCAACAACAATAATGTCATGAATGATGATGATGATGCCAATGATGATAGAAACTACATTAATAATGATGATGGGGATGATGAAAATGATAATAACGATGATAATGGTAGTGATGATGATGATCATCGATCATATCTCAAAGATAGAGTTGTTATTTCTCTTGCATATATCATGCATCCTAACAACCCATTTTTAGCACTCATAACATTTTTTTGGTTGATGATGTTTCTTACGACACCTATAATTATCGACAATTGACAACAATGTCCATAATCATGATGATGATGATGATGCTGATGAAGATGATGATGACATGAATGGTGATTATGATGATAATGAGGATGATGACGGTGGTGATGATGATGATAATGAAGTTGATGACAATGATTATGATGATGCCAATGACCTTACAGTCATGGATTCATGAACTTACTAATTTCATGAAGATCATCTTCTACAGACGTATTACTATCATACTTTTTAAATTTTCAATATCTCATGGGATATTTTCCTTTTCTTAATAATATCTATTAGATTTTCCATATACATGAGATAGATTTTGAGGGTCACCTCCTCTATAGATACCCCATTTATTATGATATTCAAGGGATGTTTTATTGTCTTTATCAAGATTTGGATGGATAATTTTTTATTCACTTTCAATATATGCTTAACTCTATTTATGAGGGAGGTCCTTGGATTTATATCCTTCTATAAGGCCTTATGTGGCCTTCCCCTTTTGAACTCTTAGGGGATCACCTCCTTCCGTGTTCTATTTCCTACATAGGGCCAACATTGACAAACCAAGATTCAAACTTCTTCAACTATAAAATTGGTTATGCCTCATACCTATTATTGACCCCCTCAATGGGACATATTTCTTCAAAGAAACTATTGAGGATTTCCCAACATAGATCGCATGTTGCATGTCATAGGACTTATTAACCCACTTCATGTTGAGAAACTAAGTGTTAGAAGAAAATGATTGATTTAAATTAACTCGATAATCACATATGAATGATTTTTGGCTTCTTATTACTTAGATTGTCTTATTCATCAAGTAATTACACAAAAATTCAAAAAATAAAGATCACAAGGAAACAAAGAATACCAAGAATTAGGTTCCAATCAAGGGAAAAATCCCATAAAGGGGAAACCCAAAAATCCTTCTCTTATAAAATTAGATCAAAATGGGATATACAAGACCCAGTACCAAGACCAAGATGTCCACAACTATCCAATTCAACCCTCCTCCAAGTCTCCTCCAAGCAAGTCAAATTAAACTTAAGTTAGCATTGATCAAATACTCTGAAATATGGTCAAATCACAAAAAATTTAGATCCATAGTGAAGGATGAAGTTTAGACCTATAACTTTTGTAGATAAGCCACATAACCTTTGCACGTGTGCACAAAAATAGGGTGAAAATCCATAGTTTATCTCTCCTTTAATTTTGGTTGTCTTTTATTCTTTTTTGGCACAAGAAATGATGTTTTTTTATGATGAGTGATTGTCCATCCAAGTGATCAAGTTGAACTATATATATACCTATCCAAGAGGGTCAAATAGCTACCTCTTAGGCTGAATTGGTTTTGTGTTGATTCTTTGACTCAAAATAAAAAGTCCTTTTCTTTTTCTTTGAAAAGTCCAAATGAGACTTTACTCAATTACATTTCTCTTGACTCAAAATAATTTATTTTTGACTCTATAAGCATGAAGAACATGCTTCGAAAAAAATGGAATAAGAATAATGAATATAATAATAAATATCAATGATAAAAATTACATTTTATTGCATTATGAAGATCGACACTAGTTACATTTTTCAACACTCCCTGTAAGCAAGGGAGGTATTCATAATGACACAAAAATGTACTCTCAAGTTGAAATACTCATATAAGAAAGGATCTGGACTGGTAAACATGAACAATGATCTACATCATCATAGCCAACATTGTCAAAATATTAAGGCCTTGACTAACAAGTTCTATCTCTCCATTAGATCATAGCACAATGTTGGGAGACATAAATTTGGACACCACTACCTCTCTAGGAACTTACGCCAACATGACATTCACGAGGTATGTCTTCACATGACCATTTCCTAATCCAATTTCATAATAATTGATGCGAGTAAATGCCGATCCTCATGACTATTCTTATCTTGGATCAATGTAATTCACTTATGGCAGTTAGTCCTAATAGAAGTACAAATTCTCAAAGAATATCAATCCCAAATGTTTATCCAATCCACCATTCTCCCTACTAGTGTCTTTAATAAGCTTACAAGTATTATTCCTAGCCATAGTACATGACACATGGAGAATATGGTGTGAACCCTCACTTCCTCTCAACCAAGGAGGAGGCATCCACAAGCATAATATTTTATCAAGAATACCCATTCTTTGTTGGCATTTTGAGACAAGTGTTGTCCTTAATGGAAAATCTCTCAAATGATAAATTATAGTGGAGAAAATTTCATGCACTTTTATGCAGAGAAAAGTTTATTTCATGTGGAGAAAAGTTCACGGAATTTTATGCAGAGAAAAGTTTATTTCATGTAGAGAAAAGTTCACGGACTTTTATGCAGAGAATATTTTATTTCATGAAGAGAAAAGTTCACGGAATTTTATGGAGAGAAAAATTTATTTCATGTGGAGAAAAGTTCACGGAATTTTATGCAGAGAAATGTTTATTTCATGTAGAGAAAAGTTCATGGACTTTTATGTAGAGAAAAGTTTATTTCATGTGGAGAAAAGTTCACAGAATTTTATGCAGAGAAAAGTTTATTTCATGTAGAGAAAAGTTCATAGACTTTTATGCAGAGAAGAGTTTATTTCATGTGGAGAAAAGTTCACGCACTTTCATGGTTGGTTCATGGTATTAGTCCGACAGTTTTTGATCCTATGGTTTTGGTCTGTGGTATTGCATCCAAAAGTGTTGATCCGAAGTATTGGGTTCATGGTATTGCGTTATTATGGTTTTGGGCCGTGGTATTGTGAAAGGCCTAAGCATATAAAAGAGGAAGGAGATCATTTGGAAAAGCATCATCTGAATTATTGAATATCTGATAAAGTGCTAGATCTAGAATATTGTGATTGGGTTATGGTGCAGATATGGATCTGAGCTAAAAAGGGATCTCACCAGTTGAGGGAGAACAAAATCTAAGCATAGATCAAGATCAAATGGTTTGAAATGAACTATCTCTATATATTTGATTATGCTTATTCTAGATTTGTATATTGATGCTTGTAATGATCTGATCTGGGTATAGCTTAAGTTTGAAATCACTACAAGTCATGTTTGAATATTTATAGATCTGTACGTGGGTTGGCTTCGATGTAAGCGCATATGTATGTAGGTTTAGTTCATTGTAGTAGTGTATACAATTTGAGCTATGATATGTGAAGTCACAGGTGGTTCTGGTTGTTGATGGGTTCTGATGACAGTTTAACGGTGTCAGTATTCTGCATATCCTGTTTGGTTGATTGTGTTTAGCTTCAGTTTTAATGGATGAGAACTAATATTGGATCAGGATCATAATGAATCATATTTATGTGATCTAATGGACTATATCTGGGTGCTAACACATATATTATCCTTGTATATGTATTGATCTAGTGTTTGGGTGATTCAGAAGATTGATTGATTATGTGCTTCAATGATATTAATGGGTCCAGTATGAAAATTGGATGAAACGTGGCCTTTCAGATTATGTGTTGGGCTTCAGGAGTATCCAGTCTAAAAGTGTATGAAACGTGGTACCTGGAGGAGAGAAGATTGTAGGTCGGTGCCTACATACTAGTATCTTAGCTAGTACAAGAACTATGGGGGTTGTAACTCCCTTCTAGGAGAGACTGGAGAACGACAGAGGGTTTTAGCTCTCTGCACGTAGAAGCCTGTGTACTGGTATAAGACTACACCAGTACAAAAATATTGTAAAAGGGTTTTCTTATTAAGAAGAAGATTGAGATGACTTGCAGTAGGTGGTTTTCTCCCACATTGGGTTTCCACCTTATATCATGGTGTTCATGTGTGTGGCTTATGCGTGATGATGTTTTCTATTTGACTGCACCTGTTTACTGTTAATATGGTTGATAATGTTCTAATGCGCTCATTAAGGATCAACTAACTAAATCATAAGAAGTTGTGGAAGTAGCATATATGAATCTGAATATGAAAATAAAAAAGTTTTATTGATGTGATAATACTGATTCACCCCCCCCTCTCTCAGTATTATTTCCAACAATTGGTATCAGAGCAGGTTCTTTTGTAGAAGCTTGATCACTTGAAGGAGATCCTTGGAACAACGGGAAAGAAACTTAAGAAGAAAGAACATAAGTAGAAGAAGACATCTCAGAAGAACTATGACAGTGGGAGAATCGATTGGGGATTAGGTGTAAGAAGCTCTTCAGATTCAGAATCAGATTCAAAGTCATTTTAGAATGAAGATGAACTATCAGGTATGAATTTGCTATCCTCTGATGTTCCAGCTATCTATCGATTTGGAAAAGATGAAAGTGATAGAGAAACAACTGAATTTGCTCTTATGGGTGAACAAGAAAGATATCAAATAGAGGTAGAATTTAAAAATCTTTCAAACAAAATCAGAGATCAATAAGATCTATTGAACAAAAGGGAATATGACTTCAAAGAACAAGCTACGAAACTAAAAGCCCAACTAGAAGAAGGAAACAAGTTAAGGAAGTTATTCAAGGATAAATATCAAAAGTTATAGGATTAAGTAACATCATTAAGAGATGAAGGCAATGAAAGAAGCACAATCATCAAGAAACTCAGAGATAGATCCAATTACTATGAAAATATTGAAGTCATGGTCCGCTCGCTAAAAGAAGATCTTGAAGAATCAAAGAAATAGAATAAATATCTACTCCAAGCTATTGAAAAACAAGAAAATGAAGTCATCAATTTAAAATCTCAACTGGAATGTGCCTTGAGAATTCACCAAATGCAATAGGATCTGAATGAAGAACAAGAAAAGGAGATACTCAATCTAAGGCAACAAATGGAAGAAGGAAGAAAGTTTGAAGAAATATGGAAGAAGCAATGTCTGGAAAAGGAGGAACAACTTCAGGTTGAGGTAAATATCTTGAAAGGTAAATTAGAAGACAAGGATAAGATTTTATGATTTCAAGATAGTACTAAGGTCTTGGATGATATTATTAATAGTCAAAGGTCTCCTGCTATCAAAACTGGTCTTGGTTTTCATGAATCTATTAAAGGTGAATCTAGTTGACAAAGTAAGACAAGGGACTCGACTGCAAAATATGAAATGCTTAATAAGGAGATGAAAGGTCAATCTCATCATCAACCAAGGAAAGAAATTCTTCAAAGAAAATCTTTTACTCCTCCTATGAATAATGTTTAATGTTATGTATGTCATAATGTTGGACATGTTGTAGCCAGATGTAGAAGAAGAAGGTTTCAAGACCATCATGTAGAAAGATCATGACATTCAAGGTACTTTAATGGATATTTCTTTTCTTGCAATATGTTTGGTCACAGAGTTGTTGATTGCTATAGAAGAAATATGAGACATGTAAGATGTTACACATGTAACAAGCTTAGACATATAGCTAATGAATGCAGGAACAAAGTATGGGCACCATACCAAAGGGAGAAAACATCATCATCACACTTGAAGATGTGGAAGAAGAAAGAAGTACAGTCAGAAAGAGGCAACATAGCACAACATACAGACATAACAGAATCAGAGGGAACTAGAATTGTAAAACTTCAATGTCCTCAATCTCATACGCAAGTTTCTTAAAGAGAAGTCACGTATATACACGAGTTGGTTATGGCATAGTCGCGTATATGATTGTTTGAGGAAAGACAGTAGGGACAGGTTCAGGAAAAGGATCAGTTATGATTTGGTTTATTTGCGCTATTTGATAATGGTTACAATTTGCTGATGATATGTGGAAATGACTTGATGGTTAGAAGTATTTTGTTTCTAACCTGATAATGATGATGATATGCATGATCAGATCTGACAGTAAACAAGATAGCATAGGTTTAGGGGGAGCATATGTTTTTAATGCATTGTTGGCATTATGGTTAATAGTCCTTGGTGATGATGCTTATATGGATAAATGATTCATATTGCTATGATATGGTTATGAGTTGTTCAGATGATTCTTGGGGTTACATAGTTGATATTTAGATCTGATTTGTGGTTGATTCTCTAATGGTGCTTACATGGTGATCTTCATAAGGATAAGGAGAAGTACATAGCTTGAATTCACTTGATGATGAGTCACTCATATGTTGTTGTCGCAATATGCATAAAGATCATATATTACAGTTATGATGTTGAATTCCTATTGTTCTTAGCACACATATGGATGAGGACTGTTGGCTGGATACATGGATGATTATTCAAAGTTGCATTGTTGGAGATATGATTATGATGAGTTCTTACCTATATGATGATAGGTTGTTTCGTACATATGTTGATTGATGCAGATATTCCCAATTGATGATACTTGGTCCATGCAGATCTAGATGGCTATGGTGTTTCTCAGATATGATAGAATGATTCTGTATATACAGAATTCTATTCAAAAGGATGAGTTGATACAGGCATACCTTGATGATTCATGCACTAATACAAGTTGCTGGTGACAGATGCTATGGAGCAGATCATGCAATGTCGTTGCTGATGTTTATCATGATCTTATTAGGTGTTTGGTCTCTGTTATAAATGTCATGTATATCATTCGATGTAAAGGTCATATCAAGACTCATGATGTAATAGTGTGTCTCTATCTATTGTAGTCATTTGATGAAGTATTTCAGTCATATCAAGGTCATGTAACAGTGTATGTTGGTTTCCCCACTATGCCTGGGATGAATGATGTAATGTACTTGGTTGTCATTTTCTGGTATATCCCCACTTGGTTGGGAGATGGATGTATGTATGCGTATTTGGTTCTAGGAAGGTCACCTATGATTTATAGAGTCATGTCCTTGTAGAACACCTTTTTGCAGACCTTGCTTACAGACAGGGGGAGCATGAACAACACAATTCAGCTAGAGCAGAGCTTTCAGCATGTAGCATGGACAGATTGGTACACCTTGGCATATACAAAGGGGGAGCTCATTCAGAGATTTCAGCAGGTACTTAAGGGGAGTATGGACAACGGAATATTTATCTAGGAAAAAGAATATCTTGGTTCTCCCTTTGCCCTTGATGTCAAAGGGGAAGAGATATTTGGTGTTGTTGCCATCAAGTCCAGAGGGGAAGATTGTTGGCATTATGATGAATGTGTTGTACTTGATGGCAACCCAGTCATAAAAGATCATCTCACTTAGTTATAACTAGATGAATCTTCAAGAAGATATATCAAATGTGACTGAATGCCTGGGGTGTAGGACAGCTCAAAGGAATCAGACGATAGTTCTACGTGTGACAAGTTAGCTTTGTCATGAAGTCCAAAGGGGGAGATTGTTGGAATTATGAGACAAGTGTTGTCCTTGATGGAAAATCTCTCAGATGATAAATTATAGTGGATAAAAGTTCATGCACTTTTCTGCAGACAAAAGTTTATTTCATATGGAGAAAAGTTCACAGAATTTTATGCAGAGAAAAGTTTATTTCATGTAGAGAAAAGTTCATGGACGTTTATGCAGAGAAAATTTTATTTCATGTAGAGAAAATTTCACGGACTTTTATGCAGAGAAAAGTTTATTTCATGTGGAGAAAAGTTCAAAGAATTTTATGCAGAGAAAAGTTTATTTCATGTAGAGAAAAGTTCACGAACTTTTATACAGAGAAAAGTTTATTTCATGTGGAGAAATGTTAATGGAATTTTATGTAGAGAAAAGCTTATTTCATGTAGAGAAAACTTCACGAACGTTTATGTAGAGAAAATTTTATTTCATGTGGAGAAAAGTTCACGCACTTTCATGGTTGGTTCATGCTATTAGTCCGACAGTTTTTGATCCTATGGTTTTGGTCCGTGTTATTGCATCCAAAAGTGTTGATCCCAAGTATTGGGTTCATGGTATTGTGTTATTATGGTTTTGGACCGTGGTATTGTGAAAGGCCTAAGACTATAAAAGAGGAAGGATATCATTTGGCAAAGCATCATCTGAATTATTGAATATTTGATAAAGTGCTAGATCTGGAATACTGTGATTGGGTTATGGTGCAGATCTGGATCTGAGCTAAAGAGGGATCTCACCAGTTGATGGAGAACAAGATCGAAGGATAGATCGGGATCAAATGGTTTGAAATGAAATATCTCTATATATTTGATTATGCTTATTCTAGATCTGTATACTGACGCTTGTAATGATATAATCTGGGTATAACTTAAGTTTGAAACCGTTGCAAGTCATGTTTGAATATTTATAGATCTGTACGCGGGTTGGCTTTGGTGTAAGTGCGTATGTATGCAGGTTTGTTTCATTGTAGTAGCGTATACAATTTGAGCTATGATATTTGAATTCACAGGTGGTTCTGGTTGTTGATGGGTTCTGATCACAGTTTAACAGTGTCAGTATTCTGCATATCCTGTTTGGTTGATTGTGTTTAGCTTCAGTATTTATGGATGAGAACTAATATTGGATCAAGATCATAATGACTCACATTTATGTGATCTGATGGACTAGATCTGGGTGCTAACACATATATTATCCTTGTATATGTATTGATCTGGTGTTTTGGTGATTCAGAAGATTGACTGATTATGTGCTTCAATGATATTAATGGGTCCAATATGAAAATTGGATGAAACATGGCCTTTCAGATTATGTGTTGTGCTTCAGGAGTATCCAGTCTGAAAATGTATGAAACATGGTACCTGGAGGAGAGAAGATTGTATGCTGGTGCCTACGTACTAGTATCTTAGCTAGTACAAGAACTATGGGGGTTGTAGCTCCCTTCTAGGAGAGACTGGAGAACGAGATAGGGTTGTAGCTCTCTGCTCGTAGAAGTCTACGTACTAGTATAAGACTGCACCAGTACAGAAATATTGTAAAAGGATTTTCTTCTTAAGAAGATTGACATGACTTGCAGCAGGTGGTTTTCTCCCACATTGGGTTTCCACCTTATATCATGGTGTTCATGTGTGTGGCTTATGTGTGATGATCTGTTCTATTTTACTGCACTTGTTTACTGTTAATATGGTTGATAATGTTATAATGCACTCATTAAGGATCAACTAACTGAATCATAAGATGTTGTGGAAGTAGCATATATGAATCTGAATATGGAAATAAAAAAGTTTTATTGATGTGATAATACTGATTCACCCCCCCCCCTCTCAGTATTATTTCCAGCATTTTTTTCCTAGAGAATAACATCATTAATTTGTTTTCATCACGTGACACCTTTATGATTAATAATTCATATATTTGTGGCAAAATATCTCCTGTTTTCTCATTTGCGATGAAAGAAAATTAAAAAGTGAAAGCTAAAATCATTAAAGATACACTAGATTGATATATCTAAGTCTAAACTCTAAGGTTGAAGTGAAAATTCATGTAAATGATATATCTATGAGTTGTGCCAAATTTATGAAAACCTCATTCCGTTAGTCCAATATAGAAGAAAAATCAAAAGAAATAAATATAAGGGCCAATGAATGGTAACTCATGTATTCACTCCCTCTTTTGCAAACATATGAATATATACACTCCTAGTCACACTTGATCACATGTTTGTGATGGTTAAATAATGAAGTCCTCTTTTCCCCTTTCATTTTCACTTCATCATTGAAGCACCTAATTGAGGATCTAGGGAATGATTGTTCCCTAAGGGTTTCATGTCTACTCTTGGTTTACTTATGTCACACTACATTCAATTTATGTGATGGAGTGAAATACTTAACGTTTTGGAGTTATTAGAACAATGTATTAAGTTCGTCACCACACACACATGTATTAAATCTCATTCATCCAATGTGTGGGTTGGAGACTCATTACTTGAGCACTTTAATGGAGACAACTTTATGGATTTGATGGTATAGCCATGGAGGCTTCACTCAATATCGCCTACATTCATGGCATACTAAACAATACTCCTAGTTTGACTACATATTGGAGAATACATCTAAAAATCATATTATTTAACCCCATACCAATATGAACCCAATACACCTCCCCAATTTAAAATACTCCTACTTTCACTAGATATTGTAGGTATCCATTTTTTCATTAACTTTGAGCTCCATTTTTTATACCCATCAATATAAAGGCCATTTACCCCCTATATATCTCCCAATATATTAAGTCAATTTTTCCTCAATATATATCCCCTAATATGAACCCATGTGGTATGGTATTGGTCCCCCCAGTGAAGCCCATGTGTGTATAGTTTACAAAATCTCTTGGTGAACATTGTGATTTATCCTTTCTTTTCCTAGAGAGACTTGATAATGAAGTCACTCCCAATAATCCATGAGATGGGGATTATAAATTACTTGTGTTGGAAATAGAATTGAGGAATAAAGGTTTACCATTTGCGATATTGGAGTCATAGACATTGGATACGTGATAGTAGTCCTCGATGTCAATTAACTAAAATTATATTGTCATAATGTGAAAATAGGTAAACATATTGGTAACCTTGATGTCCTGATCATTCCAAATAATATCCATTCCACCCAAATATCTCTAAGCATCAATCACTACTACTTGGAAATTCCTCCCCCATTTGCTAATTATATGAGGTATAGCATAAATTAACATTTTTGTTTCTTGTAACAATATTATTTATGGGTTCTTTTCCTACCATTTTTCTTTTAGGAGTCTTTTTTTTCCTTTACTATTGAGGCCCCTCATGTTCCATGACACTATTTTCATCGAGAATTTACAGAAAAAGGAAGTATAATGTGAATAAAAAAAGACATGTTTCAAGATTTAAGTGCTTAGAAAATTCCACTTCATGGCTCCTATATTTCCTTAATCCATGAACGAATGGTGAATTTGATGGCCTTAAGGGAAATTGACCAACGAAATCCTCAAAAAGAGGTGACTTTTGACTATATCACATACAAGTTAATATACCAAAAAAATATCCATAACAATTTCGTCAAGCAATGAACGATTACATTATAAAAGACAATATATAAACTTTTTTGGAACTTTTTGTTAAACCATGCTCAAAACCAACATAGTTGATATTAATATTTAACAATATTATGAAGAATAACAATTTTTCATAAATTAAATAACATGTTATCAAGCCTAAGAAATGTCACTAAAAGGCAACTAAATATCATGGAACTAAAAGGAGTGACCACTCAACGCCACCATAAGACAATTAATCTATTCAGGCAAATATTAATGGAGACAAAGATCTACAAAGGACAAAGGAAAACATATTTTAACCTTATTTTTTTATTAGGTGCAAGTTGAAAATCTCAAGATATAATGAAGAGCATAATGAATTTTATTGCATTAAGAAAACCCAAGCACATTCTATAACTTAGCAAGGAAGGGATGTATAATACCCATCTCAGTGACACAACACATGGCATTAAGTTATTTTTATACCTATCGAAGGAAGAGTATATTGAAATCAGTTTGAGTTAAAATGCTTTGACTTTTAATTAATTTGTAAATTTTTAGAAACAACTTGTGAAGTTTATTAAAGTTTTCGGAAAATAAAAAATTAAATATTAAACTCATTTTTCTAGAAACTGAAAATTACTTTATAAATTTTTAAAATTTGAATTTCTAATTTTTGATTGGTTGATGACTAATTTTATGTGGTTTTAAAAAAAAACCTCTAATCACCAACATAAATTAGTTATCAAAATTTTCTTTTCCTTATTTATGTATTTTTCCATAACAAATATTTACTTTTCTAAAAAACTAAAAAAGTTGACATTACTTTTTGGGCTTTTACTAACCATGGAAACTGGCCCATTAAAAAACAAAAGCAACAACTCTCCATATTACATTGATTTTTCCCTTAGTGATTTTGTTTTTCCCATGGAAAAATCGTAATTTTATTCATATTGAGTAAAATTACATGTTGTAGATGCTGAAACAACATATGCTTTACCAAAACATGTCCTGCTGGAAACAGGATCTAAAATAATTTACTGTCTATCTATGCTTTCCTACCTTTCCTTTTTTCCACATTCCACCAACCTTAATTATTGGGCATGGCTATTACAATATACATTTTTGCTTCAATTGTGGCAGCCGAGATTTCTTTTTCAAAATCTGAGCTTTCTGTAGAGTGTGCTCACTTGCTGCCTCCAATTTCTTGCCTTGGGGTATGTTTCTCACTTTGCTGTTATGGATTGGTTGTCTTCGGATCTATTGCAAATTCAATCTGATTTTCATCATTCTCTGGTTGTGAAGAATGCTTTTTTCGCTGAGTTCTAGATTATTTCTTGGATATTATGCTTCTTGAAATATGTTGGTAGTTTCTGTGTTTTCTTCCTCTTCTATGTCATTTGTCCATGTCACTGAAAATTCCCATCCTTTTGGCTTTGGTGGCTGTCTTCTTTTCCTGCCTTTTTTGTTTTGTGGGCATGCACTTTGCAAATGACCAGTTTGATGAAATATGTAGCATCTTAAGGCAGTGTTTTCATAATCCAATGGCTGGGCCCATTGCTTTTTGTTGTAGACTAAGAGGATGTGACCTTGTAATCCTTGACTGAGATCAACCTCAACACAAATCCTAGCAAATGTATAGATGTCCTTTGAAAGGTGCTCATTGTCTAGCCAATTCTTTCTAATACTCTGATGTGCCAAAAGTGCAGAGGTAGGTTGTATAGGTTTACCCACACAGGCATTTTGGAAACCACCCTGGTGTTCGAGTCAAATTTTGGAAACCAAGATGTCATAAAAAGGCCAGCATTACCCCAGAAGAATGGTCTGTCGTTTAATGTATATTCCTTATTATTTACTGTGTCGAATTTGACAATAAAAAACCCTTTTGAACAGAGGTGGATATCGTAGTTTTCTATCCATATAGAGTAAATCTATTGACAAAGGGCTTCTTGTTTGGGCCAAAAACTATTAAACCTGCATATCACTGCTTTAGATAAATAATCAGCATGTATTTCATTTTACCTCGGGTATACCAATTTTTAATACAGGGTTCTGAGTTGTCTGCTCGACGATGTAGGGACTAGGCGCTATAGCTTGTTGTTTTGTTTGCACTTGAGATTCCATCTTCCCTTTTACTACATCTTTGAAGGAAACAGGTCCTTTTGAGCTAGTGCCGGAACAACCTCCGCAAAGTCTTATGCTAAGGTAGATGATTGAGTTGTTTCCTTTATCGTATTCTTTTAGTTTGCTCCTCCTGCAGTACTTTTCTTTTGTAGATCAGGAGTTTTTTGTAGGGTGGGATTCCTATCCTATCTTGTATCCTCTATTTGAGTGTTTTTACCTCCTTCCATATCCCTATCTGATGCATACTATGTTCCCTTCCATAGATGTGATAAAGATGGTACCTTTTTTTACGTTCGATCATTTCAGGAGTAGATGCTTCAGGATCCAAAGTGTAGTTCCCACTCTAGTTTCCTGACTCTAATATGCCATTATCTTACATACTTTAGTCTACGAGTAACTCAGGCTGAGGATCCAGAAACGTGACTCTATTATCAGTGAATTTGATGGTTAGGTATGTTCTCTATTAATATTATGATTACGATATAATTAATGGTTATCTGTACTCTCTATTGATATCATGATGGTGATAGTAGTAAAGGATAGACACGTTTCTATTGATGTTATAATGATGATAGCTTTGATCTATATGTATGGTTCCATTAAGGTTATGATGATGCTAGTCATGATGGAGGTATCCCCTTTGTTAGCTACTTACATTAGCTCTGGTTCACAATGAACAATGATTTGAATGACCAGGTGATGGTAATAATGCTATTATGACAATGACTAACACTGAAAAACCTAGTTACTGATTATTATTGAGTATGGAAGGAAAACAACCAGAGGCACTCGCACATGATGAGTTGACGACACCTAGTTTGATGAAAATTTATATTATTTTATCTTTGAAATTCTAATCGATTTTGAAACCTACTATATATGTTTATCTATATTCTGATGATATGTTAATGGTTGCAGGCAGAGATGAGTTTCTTGGCCGAATGACTCACATATGGGTGATGGGGTTGTACAGTTGGATGGAACTACATGGGATGCGTGGGACAGAGTCCCTGATCTCACCCACTAGCACTCCCGCTGTGACTTGGGCTGGAAGGGTTGAAACACCTTCGCCTTGAAGATCACGATGCCATGAGGGCAGGTCCCAAATTTGGGTCACTCATTAGGAGTTTACTGGGGGGCGTGCATCAAGGCGGATTCCCTCATCCCTGACACGATTAGTCTCACTATAGCAGGCAACATAAGAGATGATAGTGGTCTATGACGTTGCACGATATTTTCCCCTCGTAGTCCCTGGATGCTTGAAGGGCAAGTGGTGTGGCACCCTTGGAATTTCAGGGGAAATTCTTGAAGGGCACAACCAACTTGGCACCCTTGGCATCACAATTAAATTGTTAGGTGTGTCACCCTTGGAACTTCTATGGAATTTCTTGAGGGGCACAACCAAACTTGGCACCCTTGGAATCATTAAAAATAAATGATAATAAATAAATATAAGTAAGGAATGAAAACTAGGTAGTTACATTAAGGGTAAATGATGATTAGAAGCCAAGGTAATTAAATCAAAAATAAAACTTGGAATAAGGAGGATCATAGGAAGAAATAAATAGAGTACCTTAAAAATTCTACCCTCCCCATGTTGGTAAGTACTAGGTAGATTAGGTGGTTTAATTAGATAAAAGGGGAGGACAAACATATTGTAAGGATAAATGTTAATCCTAAACCAATTAAACTTAATTAAGAAAAGAGGAAGGTGAATTAAAATAAGAAAAATTAAATTTAGAGAAATGTAGAGAAGCTCCATGTGGCATCAACCAACATAAGAATATCCCTCTAAGAGATAACCTGAGTTAATTTAGGAAGTAGATTGGGGATAAAATCTTGACTCATTAATTGACTCC
>APFE031124239.1:52881-77208 GCA_000404065.3 Pinus taeda | reverse complement strand
GAATAAAAGGGGGGAATAAAGAGACAACTAGGAGAAGAAATAGAAATCTTGTGAGGTGAGGAAAATATTAGTTTTAAATAAAAAGTTAAGTAAATAATTTTGGGTGACCCTTGATGAGAGAGTGACACATGGATAGGTGAATAATCAAGTTATTAAAAAATATATATATTATAATTATGCATGACATGCCAAGTGTCATCTATGAGAACTCTTATAGAAGAAGGGGCAGGCCATGGAAGAGGGGACTTTTGGGGAACCCTATTGTTGGATGGATGATATGATGTCAAAGCAGTGACTACGAAGCTATAGTGAGTTTGGTGAGGTAGAGGATTTCTTTTTTGAGAGGGGACTCTTGAGCTAAGGTTTCTCTCCTCTGCCAGATAGATTCTTACTCCATTGTACAACCCCATTATAGCTCGGGGGTCCGCGGGGAAGAAGAGTACCCAAGGAGTAGGCTGGGAGGTTAACCGGTGGGTCTCGTTTTCGGATCAAGTGCGTCATCATACACTTGCAGAAGTGACGGGCAACAAGGAAATACCAGCGACAACAGAGCAAGCAGAGTCTCGCATCTCCGGTGTACGGTACATGTGTATTTCGTTACTACTTGACCTTAGATTAAAAGTATATAAAGGTGGTGTTATGTTCCTGAAATGAGCATCAACGATGTGTTGTTGATTGAATTGAAATCTCAATGTGTTTATTTTCTGTTTGTAATTGCTATGTATAAAAAAAAAAAAGGAGCTAAAAATATAGCTTTAGCTGGGTCATTTCACTGTTTTAGCTGGGTCGTTTCACAATTTAGGGTGTTTGCATGTTCCCACACAATCGTCGCAGCTTTCTGTTGCCAGATTTGATATATGATCTGGGGCTATGATCCAGGGCGTGGAGGAGACCTTTTGTGATTAGGCCTCCAGATCTGGGTTTCGTGTGGGCTATTCTATTTGTTGAGCACTAGATCTATTGGATCAGTGGAAGATCTAAGGTTAATACACCATTTCAGAGCCCTTGTGGTTTCACGAAGCACCTGATCTAGGGTATGTTATTGGATCCCCCAGGAATTATTTAGCTCTAGCACCCTGAGGTCATTCACATAATAAGCTCTGCCCTTAAGGGATGCATCAGTCTGATCTACACCATTAGTTGCATGGTCATTATTTGATGCATTCTAGTCATGTACAACTCCCAATCTAGATTCGGGTGTGTCCTCTAGCGTGAGCAGGGTAGTCTGGGATCAAAACCAGCAAGATGGGGAGACTAATTCCTCAACAAATCTGATGGCGCTACCAGTTGCAGGATAGAAGATGGGCTCTATTGGCTCTTTTAGCAGATTTTGAGTGGAGGCATTCTAGTTGAGCACTGTAGTAGTTGCATTTGCTAACATCATTGTTCCCTCTTCAACGATATTAGAAACACTTCATTGGCTCCGAAACCCAAAATACCATACAAGTACAGTGTATCCTGAGACAGGATTTTGAATAAAGTACATGGAAGGCCAGACTACCAAATCCAGTGCTGGGTTTCCAGATCTAGCACCATGGATGATAGATCCAACATTCTGAGCACTGACAATTCCTTGATCTTGGGACTTATACTATGTAAAAATGATGTCTGCAAAAACCCTTACCATCTCTTTCATGTGCACACCATTTCCCACATGCCCTTTGCTTACCAGGCCACTTAGGTGGCCGTCTCTACATCCCATCGCCACCTATCAAGATGTTGTTCCACCTTCCCCAATGGATTCTTTATGCTCAGGGGTATGGAATGATCCGTATATTTCCAGAGGATTTGGGCCATGGGTCGTTTTGCAAGAGGCTCAAGTGTCATGCGGCCATTGAATCTGCTTCTGCTCGATGGCTCCCTTCCCTTGTGACCTGTGAGCAGGACTGTTGATGCGCAGGTGATCCTTAGTGCTGCCATCATAATGAGAATAATCTTAATCAAGAAAAATTCTTCTGTTTATTTTCCCTTATTGATTTTTATTATTAATGGAGTTTGTTTTATTATTATTAGATTATAAATTTGTTTAAGCATTCAATAATTTTATGGGTAAATATAATTGTGTAAATTTTTAACAATTAATTATCTATAACACAAGTTTCCAATACCATTGGCCCTTTTGCAAAAACATAAAATCAACAACATTTCCTTTGCTACCCATGAGCTCATATGTTTCCAAATTATGGTTTGTATTTCAAAGCTATGCAAACTTTCATTCTTTTGATTCTCTCATTTTGGTTTGGATTTCAATGCAGGCATTTGCATCTTCGCCGCATTTACAACACATAGACTGGTAATGTTGTTATTATAGTGTTAATTAAAAGACCTGTTGTACTTTCCAATGGGCAATAACAATAATTTCATTGTTCTTATTTGCAGCATTAACATAGCAACCTTCAACTTTCCTAATTGCACAAATTTCCATTTCCTGATTCTGAAGGTAAGGTTTTCGTTTGTTCTTAAGGTGGTTTATTGGAATTTTGAGTGATTATTGTCGCTTTTCATTATGGTTTTCAGATTCCTGACACATTAATGGAATTATTTGGATTTCATTGTTGTTAATTTCATTGGCCTGTTGCCATCCATTCTGTATCCAACAATCATTGTACTCCATGAGATGACATTCCTTTTAGGCATTTGGGAAATCTTCTAGCATCCAATCTGCATTTTACAATGACCACGTCTCATTCAAATAGAGTTTATCCATTAAAAGCAACTACATAAATACTCTTAGTTAGTGGATCCATAGTGGATTTTAACTATTGTTGTGAGTTTTTTTAAGACATTTTATAGAGAAGAGAAATCATGTCTTTGTGTACCATATTTTGACTTGGATTCATTATATTGATTAGATGGCTAACATGATCAGTAGCATATAGAAAAAACATTGATTCAACTATTTGAAAATGTTGGTTGCAATTAATTTATACTAGGATAGAGCCAATTTGGCTAATTGATGGGAAGACCAAGAAAGAAACAAGGATACAATACAAATGTCTATTGTCAATATTACTTGAATACTGCTCGACTGAATGTAAGTATCATATGTGAAGACTCCATGCACTCAAAGTAACCTGTAGGTTCTATCACATCCAACAAGAGTTCCAAAACTTTGAACCACACTAAATCTTCAACCATGATGTTCAAAAGTGGGTACTCTAACCGCAACTCAAGATTGAGGAAAACCTACAGATTGTGTACTCTACAAATTCTTTTTTCAGATGGACTTGTTATATTTGAGATATAAAGATTAATTTCTCATACATTTTATAAAATGGTTATAGACAAATTTTATGTTTTCTCCCATAGTACAATTCAAAAACATGGGCAATTAAAACATTGAAATTAATCTTTTGCACAACTTTATAATTTATGTTATTTATGTTTTCATTTTCGAAACAAATAGATTTCTAAAAGTATGTTTGCATTGTTGAAACAATTTTGAATATATTAAATTATACATTTTGTTTACTAGTAAGTTATAGCAATTGCAACAAATTTATTATTTTTCATGTTGTATACATTGGGGATGTTTAATTAAACATTTATATTTAAAACTATTAATTAACTTCTGCATAAGAGGTAGGTACTAAGCACCAATATGTGGGAAATAATACTGAGAGGGCAGGGGGGGTGAATCAATATTAGTCAAGTCAATAATCTTTTTCTTTTCATACTCAATTCATATATGCTACTACAATGAAGGTAACCCGCGTGTGCATGCAACTGTGTTTAAGGAAACAAGCATATATCCAACAAACTAATGATTTAGTTTATTCATCATATGTTGATCTTTAATCTATGCATCAGTACTTTATTAAACATTAAATAGTAACCATGTGTAGTTAATAACAGAAAGAACCATCACACATAAGAAACACACATGAACACCAATATGTAAGGTGGAAACCCAATGTGGGTAAAAACCACCTACTACTATCATCTCTATCTTCTTTTAATAATAAAAAAATCCATTCACAAAATTCTATTCGTGCAGACTCATACCAATACATAGCCTTCTACTTGCAGAAGGCTACAACCTTCTTTCATTCTCCAGCTTCTACTAGAATGGAGCTACAACCCCCTAGCTCTTGTACTAGTTGATATGTTTACTAGTACGTAGGTGCTGATCTATAGAAGGCTACAACCTTCTCTCTTTGTCCAGGTACCACGTTTCATAAATTTTCAGATTGGATACTCCTGGAACACAACACCATAATCTGAAGGCCACATTTCATCCAATTTTCAGCCCATCAGCAACATTGGAGCTCAAAATCAATCACTACTGCAATCACTGAAACTCAATCATTACTTTCTAAATCAACCCAATTCAATCACTAGCAACCCATGAATCTCTCACACAACTGAATCAAACACTTAATGAACCTCTATCACAACTGAATCGACCATTCATTCAAACTTAATCAAATTCAATCAATCAACTGGAACAGACAGATCACCGTAACCAATACACAAATCTAAGTTCATATCACTACATTATCATTCCAAATCAGTTGTAATATTAAAACCATGCTTCAGAGTGTATACACTATTTTGCAGAAGCCAACCCACGTTTATATGCAGCTTCCATGAAGCAAACCAACGTATAGATCTGTAAACACTTTGCTGCACTTCCAAACTTTAGACATAATAACACATAGAGGATAAAACATGTGTTAGTGATCAGATCTAGCCCATCCATTATCATATGACATAATGGTAAGGCATTATGATCTTGATCCATCATTATATTTCATCCATCAACGTTGAAGCTTATCACAATCAACCAATCTGAATATGCAGAATATTTTCACTAGAAAACAATCACTAGAACATAATGTAGAACCATGAACACTAAAACAGCAAATAGAACCCTTATAGATCATACTTCAAAAGATATATGCTACATCCATGAGCCAAACTAGTGTGTATACACCCTTTTATCAAGGGGAACCATCATACAGATCTGCAAATTCCATTCTTTTATGTATACGCTACATCTGTACGTTGAACCAACATGTATATGCTATTTTACCAAAGCCAACCTCTCTACATATCTGGAAATGCAAACTTAAAGCATCACAACTATTTCAAACTTCATTCATACCTAGATCATCACATTTATATAATAAAAGCATGCATCAATATTCAGATCTAGAATGTTCAATATCAAGCCACATAATGTTAATACATGAAGCCTTCATGATTCCGATCCATCAATCATCATCAGCCATATAGGTGCATCGTTAGTTTAGATCAGAATTCCATAACCTACATACTTGATGTCACACTTCATCAGATATACAATACTTGTTTAACTTGGCCTAATGATCTTCTCCTCCTTATATACTTTTAGGCCTTTCTCAATACCATGGACCAAAACCACTTAGGACCAATACCTTGCACCAAATACCTCGGATAAATACCATGAACCAAATACCATGGGTCAAATACCTTGGACCAAAGAAATACCTTGTACCCAAAAACTTGTTTTCCCAAGATATACGCACATTTCCTTCTGTGAAAGTGCATATGTATGTATATTCTCCTTTTGTTCAATGAACCTACATGTATACATGGCTTGGTGAAGGTTAACCTGCATATACATTTCTTTCTTCATTTTGTGTAGCCTAAACTGTAATTATTTGTTGTTAACATTTTGTACTTTGATCTTACATCTGAGTGAGTTGCCATCAAGGACAACACTTGTATCATAATGCCAACAATCTCCCCCTTTGGAGTTGATGGCAACAATTCTTTGTTGTTAACTTGCTGCATTGTGAGCTGTCATCTTAGTGAGTTGCCATTGTACATTACTTATGAATTGATTCCTTTGAACTACCCTGAATCACATTTGTTAACACAACTACAATGTATTTTTTCAAGTCTGATATCTCTTCTGTAGATTCATCTAGTTACCATATATAAGAGAATTGTTTTGCTACAAGTGAGTTGCCATCAAGTACAACACATAAATCATAATGCCAACAATATCCCCCTTTAGACTTGATGGCAACAACAACCACACCAAGTCACTCTCCCCCTTTGACATCAAGGGCAAAGGGTCATGCTCCCATTGAGTGCATGCTGAATTTCCCAGATAAAGCTCCCCCTTTGTTCATGCTGAGATATAATGTATTATCCATGCTCCCCCTGAGCATATGCAGGGTCTGCAAATATTTTCAAGAAAAATAACATGACTCTATAACTCAACTATGTGAGTTTGACCTTCCTATCTCCAATGAATCACACATACATCCATTCTCCCAACCAAGTGGAGATATACCGATTTTTTATATATGACTAAAATATAGAAATTATTACATCATCCTTCCCATGCTAGTGGGGTTAGAAATTACATCATATGACCAAAAGGGACTCATCAAAGGAATACAACAGAAAGAGACAAATTATTACATCATGGGTATTGAAATTTATAACAGAGACCAATTTATCTAAACAAGACCATGATAGTCATCAGCAACTATCATACAACATGTATGATCTTCTACATAAGCATATATCAACAACTTTTAGACCAATAGCTTGTATATGTCCATCATTAGTTCCCAAGATATGACAATTTAAATATCATCAACTTGTGACAAGGATCAACTTGCTTTGTTTCCATAACCTTCCATGAATAAACTAAGCACATGTCATATCTACAAGTGGTAGCACCAAGTCATTCAAATCATATATGTGAAAGTACCATAGACATCATCCATGATCATAACATCATTATAAAGAATTGCATGATCTTTCCACAAGAACCTTCAATATATCAATCATGTATCATCACTAGGGAACATCCCACATCTGATAAGCATCAACCATGATAATAAACATATGTGAGTATCAACCTATCATCATAAGATAATAACTCATCATCATTATGTGACTAAGTAAGCCATGTCTTCGAATATCCATGTCTGCAAATAGATATGTCTTCATGAGACCTGCAATAACACCATTCTCTCATCCAATGTGCAACTTAAGTAATCATCCATGTATCCTGCATAGCAATATGTATCTAACAAACCACAAGCTCATGGTCATTTGTCAAGATTTCTTGATATCCTCAATAGCAACAATCCTCAACCATGTGAGAGCCAAGAACTATAGAAATTTTACATCATAGCTACACCATATGAATTTTATGCATCTTTGAAGGCATGATGACAACAACATAAAAGAAATGAGTGGTTCATCATCAACTAATGAAGTTGTGTACTCAATATTTGTAATTCTCCTTGTCCTTATGAAGATCATCATGTAAGCAACATATATGTACTATATGCATCATCAAAGAATCATCCACAATCATCCATAAATCTGATTTGAATACCAACTATGTGACCCCAAACTGTATCATATGAGATTTTATCATGGGAAACTTATAACCATAACATTGCAATATCTATCATTTAGCCATATAAGCATCATCATCATTGATTAGATACCAAGGACTTCTAAACATAATGCCAACAATGCTTTATTAGAAGCATAGCATGTTCTCCCCCTGAACCTGTTCCACCTGTTCACTATCAGATCTAATCATTGCATATATTAGTAAGAAGTATAAAGGCATCATCATCAATGAAATATGCATCAAGTTATCAACAACTTGTGAGGATAAAAAATACTTCTAAATAATATCCGCATATTGTAGTCATTTATCATCAAGACAGAAAAGATAACTGATAATTATCTGAATCATATCAAATTAGTTTTTCCAAGTCTGTCCCACTGCATTTTTCTGAAACCACATATATATGCGATTGTGCAGCTTCGAACTTGCATATATAAACGACTTTTCTTTAGGAAACTTGTATATGAGACAAAGAACATTGAAGTTTCACACTTCCAGCTCCCCTTGAGTCTGTTATGTTTGTACATTGTGCCATAAAAATTAATTTGGTTCTAAATAATTAGATGCAGTACATAACTTTTGTAACAGTGGAACACCTTGTAGATCAAAATATTTCTCCATCTGTAGTATCAAATTTACTGGATCCCTGCCATCAAATTTCCTCATCTTGCCTTTTCTTGATTTTAGGAGCTCAATTCTGAAACCACTACCTCTCTAATTTGGGATCTTTAAGTTCTAAAATTTTGGCCTGTGATAGCTCTCTGAGTCCTCTCTCTAACTAACAAGATTGATTGCAATTGGATTCCTGAAGAAAGATTTATTCCCAATCTCCCACGATGACCTTATTATATACTAGTTGAGTAGAGTGAACGTGTACAATGTGTCACGTGTCACTGTTGCAACCTTAGGTTCTAAAAATTATACCCAAACAAAATACAATCCGTCGTCTTTTTGTAACTTATTATGAAATTTTAATCTCATGCTTAGAGAGAAAGTGATGATGATTTTCACAAGGTCACCTATTTAGGATGTAATTTGGGAGTTTGCAAACACCCTAACTTCCTCAGATCATATATCCTAAAATACAGTGAAACAAGATCTGAAATTTAGGCCCGAGGTTCAGACCCATTTCATCGCAAATGGGTTTTTTCTTTAGCTTCTGAGAGTTCAGAGAGAAAGTGTTATAGTGAAAATTCCATGCTGGACTATTTTAGATGAAATTCTAGAGCTTGCAAAAACCCTAACTTTCGTAGATCATATATCCAAAAATATAGCGAAACAAGATCTAAAATTTGGACGTGAGATTCAACATGATTTCTACTCAATTGGATTTCTTTTTCGGCTTCTGAAACATCGCAAAGAGTTATAGCGAAAATGCCACACTGACCTATTTTGGAGCAGTGAAACCATAGAATCCAAAGCTCTGATACCAAATGTTATGAAACAAGCTCACAAAAATATAGAAAAGATAGATCAACACCTTAGGATTCAGCCTCTTCGAGGAGGCAACCTCCTTTACATTACACAAATGAACAATTCTTGGATGATACAAATGTCAAGACCTCCTTTCTATATATAGGAGTCTAAGGGGTCATAATATAATTAGAGTTGAGATAACAATAATAAAGTAAGGGCACAATAATAACAATAGTGGGCTTCTATAGGGTAGAAGAATAACAATCTGGGGACTGCATGGGCACAAAAATATAATAAGGGGGTTGTACTAATAACAATAAGGGGTTACACTAGTATTATAGGGACCTAACACATACAAGAAATGCTCACAACATAATTAAAGAGGGCAGAGGCCTAAAAGGAGAATAATGGGTCGATGAATATAATGTGACCCTTTATTATTTTGTTTACAAGTTGGGTGTCATATGGATTATTGCCAACACTAACAATTGATTAATTACAAGAAAGATTTAGAATCCCAATAAATTATTGCACTGGAACTCAATAGTCATCCATTTATGATATATGAAAACCATCAATCTAAATACTGGCTTACAAATTTAGTAGGCGTACTGGCCAAAAATGAAAATATATATGTATAAGTTATGAGTGGTTAGTTAGATCCTTTAAAGCTATGGTAAGCATAGACGTGCTCGAAACATAATATTTCTAATGCATGAATATGGTTAGACCTAAAAAACTAGGATGGGAGTCAACAGAAAACAATATCCAACTATTCCTCGAAACAACTAGAGTTGATGAGGACTGAAATTAAGAGGTATATCACAGATGGGAGAATATACCTTGTAGGCATGTATATAATGGTAATTATGTTTACAAGGGTAAGAAATAATTGTAAAAATATGTAACGCATAAGATAACTGTTAGGTCCCTATAATACTGGTGATTACTCCATTAATATTGTAGATATATCCCTTATTAATATTGTTATGCCCCTATTGTCCCCATATTGTTATTGCTGTGCCCCATAGAATCCCTCTATTATTATTTTTGTGTGTTTATATTATTATTGTTAGGTCGTCTCGGTTATATTGTGACTCCTTAGACTCCTATATATAGAAAGGAGGTTTTGTCATTTGGACCATCAAATAATCATTCATTTTTGTAATGTAAAGGAGGTTTCCCCCTCAAGGAGGCTAAATTATAAGGCATTGATCTATCGTTTCTATCCTTTTGTGAGTTTGTTTCATAACATTTGGTATCAAAGCTTTGGATTCAAGGGTTTCGCTACTCCAAATAGGACATCGTGGCATTTTCACTATAACTTTGTATCTACGATGTTTCATATGCAAAAAAAATAACCCATTGGAGATGATATCGTACTAAACCCCAGGTCCAAACTTCATAGCTTTTCGCACTATATTTGCGGAGATATGATTTGAGGAACTTGGTCTTTTTATAGACTCCTGAATTACATTCCAAGCAAGTGACCTAGGGAAAATCATCATAACCTTCTCTCTGAGCATCGGCTTGAAATTTTGTAAGAAGTTATAGAAAGAGAACGAAATGTAGTTTCTTGTATATAATCTTCAAAGCTAAAGGTTGAAACAGGGACATGTGAAACATCGTACAAGTTCGCTCTACTAAACTAGTCTATAATCATGTCACTGTGAGAGATTTGGCATAACTCTTTCTTGGAGAATGAAATTTGGATCAAACTAGTGGAATTGGAAGGAGGACACAGAGGGCTACTATAGATTGCCATTTCAGAGCTGGATGTTCTGAAATTACAGAGATACATCAGAGGAAATATCGAGCTCCTACAAAGTGAAAAAAGGTGTGTAGATTTTTTAAAATTTTTCCTTAAACTTGGTTTGAAAAATTATTTTGAAGAAATTCAGAGGGCACAGTAGAGCATTATTGTCGATAATTGATGCCCTAAGGAAAGAAAATGAAAACACCTAGTAAGCAACCTGAAATATCTAGCATGACTCATGAAGAAGAGGAAGAAATGCTACATGATATATCAAAATTACATGACCAAGTGCAACAAATGTCCCTCTCACAAAAGCTAACAGAAGCTAAGATAAGTGGCATGGAATCTAATATAAAGGGCATGGAACCTAAGATGGACGATTTGAACATATATTTGAAGACAGATTTGAAGACATGAATGGAAGATTTGAAGATAGATTTGATAAATTTTCTACAAGAAATACTTACTCATGGTGAAAGGGTAGTAAAGGAAACTCATGATGTGAACAAAAGAAATGTTAATCATGATTTCATAGACTCTAACGTTGATTCTAAGACCCACCATATTCCAAAAATCGATATGAGGAATTTTGATGGCAAGGATCCCGCAACGTTGATATTACAGATGGAGCAATTTTTCAATCTCAATAATGTGCAAAACACACAAAAGGCACATATTGAAACTTTATATTTGGAACCAAATCAGTTTGTATGGTATCAATGGCTTTTCTCTCATAAATAAATTATCACTTGGGCAATGTTTACAGAGGAATTGATAACACATTATGAGGATACAAAAAGAAACACTTTGTTTAGCCAATTGATAAGTCTCAAACAAAAGGGTTCAATAATGGAGCACATTGAGGAGTTCCAAAAATTGAACATAAGGTAAAAAAATATTCCATAGGAGGATATGATCGAGGTGTTCATAGGTACTTTAAAGGATAATATCCAACATGATGTTCGCCTTTGGGAACCTGATTCATTAGAGAAGGCATTCAGGTTAGTAAGAAAAATGTAAAACAAAACTATGGCAACCAAGAAGCAAACCACTCACAACTATAAAGATGGAAGTGTTGTTGCCCCTAGTCTTCCACAACCTATAAGGTTGACACCACAAAAATTGGAAGAGAAAGGAGCAAAAGGGCACAGTTGTGATAGCAAATACACTAAAGGTCATAAGTGTGTTGAGAAAAAATTATTCTACATAGTTGTGAAGAGGAAGAAGAAAAGGAGCAAGAAAGGTCAAAAGAAGAGGATATACTCCAGGAAAAAAGCCTACATAAAGAAGAAATGAATTCGACCATATCTGGTACTGCATTGGCTAGAATTACCACTCCTCAAACCATTAAGATAGAAGGACAAATCAGGAAGAAAAAGGTAATAGTGTTGATTGATTCAGGAAGTACCCACAATTTTATTCATTATAAGGTAGCAAAAAAAATTAATTGCTTCCTATATCCAACACCAGAGTGTCAAGTGATGGTTGCAAATGGAGGAAGAATAAATTTCTTTGGAAAGTGCCATAATATCAAGCCATCCATGGGAGAATATGTATTGACTAGCCCAATGCTTTCCATTCCAATGGGAGGTGTTGATGTTGTACTAGGAGTCCAATGGCTATAATCCTTGGGTACAATAGCTTTTAATTTTCAAGAACTTTTCATGAATTCTTTTGCAGAAGGAAAGGAAGTTGAATTAAGGGGTATTACATGGAAACTGGGAAATATAATCAACTCTAACGGTATGATAAAGCTTCTAAAAAAGGAACAAAGAGGTGTAATTGCACAATTATGTTTGCTAGATGTTTCCACATCAAAATCATCTATTTCTCGAGATCTCCAAAAGGTCTTGGACAATCATTCGAAGGTATTTGAGACTCCCAATGGTCTCCCACCTATTCGTGATCATGATCATGCTATTCATCTAATTCCAGGAAGTGTTCCTCCAAACATTAGGTCATACAGATATCCCTATGCCCAAAAGAGTGAAATTAAACATATGGTTGTAGAAATGTTAGAGGCTGGTATAATTCAACCTAGCCAAAGTTATTTCTTTGCTCTAATAGTATTGGTGCACAAGAAGGATGGATCATGGTGCATGTGTCCGGATTATAGGGAGCTCAACAAGCTCACTATTAAAGATAAGTTTCCCATTCCTAACATTGATGAATTATTGGATGAATTTCATGGATCAATTTACTGCACTAAGTTGGATCTTCATTCAGGATATCATCAGATCAGAATGAATAATGAACACATTCTTCAAACATCACTTAGAACTCATGAGGGTCATTATGATTTTTGGCCATGCCTTTTGGCCTTATCAATGCACCTTCTACATTTCAAGGTTTGATGAATTCCATTTTCAAACCCTTCCTTAGAAAATTTGTGTTAGCATTTTTTGATGATATACTAATTTATAGCAAGTATTGAAAGGATCATGTTGAACATGTTAATAGGGTGCTTCAACTATTGGAGGAGAAACAATTATATGCAAAAAGATCCAAATGTTTCTTTGGAGTACAAGAGGCAGAATATTTGGGTCATATTGTATCTCCTGAAGGAGTTAAGGTAGAACCTAGCAAAATTAAAGCTATTAAGGAATGGAAAATCCCCACATCCATAAAGAATCTGCGAGGATTTCTCAGGCTGATAGGGTATTATCACAAATTTGTTAAGAATTATGGGAGAATAGAAGCACCTCTAACAACATTATTGAAGAAAGATGCATTTTCATGGACTCTAGAAGCAACAAAGGCCTTCAAACATCTTAAAGCGGCAATGTGCCAAGCACCAGTCTTAGCTACACCGGACTTCACAAAAACCATTATTGTGGAATGTGATGCTTCAGGAAATGGAATTGGTGGTGTTTTATTGCAAGATGAAAGACCCATTTCTTTTTAAAGTCATCGAATCAAGGGAAAGTTTTTACACAATGCTATTTATGAGAAGGAAATGTTGGCAATACTACATGCACTCAAGAAATGGCGACCCTACCTAATGGGAAGACACTTCAATGTAAAAATAGATCATGATAGCCTTAAATACTTTTTAGAACAAAGATTATCCTCTGAAGAGCAAAAAAAGTGGGTCACAAAGATGTTGGGTGCTGACTTTGAAATCATCTATAAAAAGGGAAGCAAAAAGTGGTGGTAGATGCACTCTCAAGAAAGGATGAGGGTGTGGAAGCATTGTTGTGTACCATTTCTATTATCCAACCAGATTGGATAAACGAAGCAAGGGAGGAAAGGAAGAATGATGAAGAAGCATGGGTACTTATTCAAAAGTTACAATAATATTCTAGTACATATGATACATTTAGCTGGAAAAATGATTCGTTATGGTACAAAGATTGCTCATAACTCTATAAGAATTCCCAACTCAAACAAAAGATTCTTATGTAATTGCACACTTCTCCCTTAGGAGGGCACTAAATATTTTTAAAAACTTACCACAGGGTTAAGAAGGAATTTCTTTGGGATGGCCTTAAATTAGATATTCAAAAGTTTTTGGTGGAATGTTTGGTTTGCCAACAAAATAAAGTTGAAACAATTAAGACCCCGAGTCTATTACAACCTTTATCCATTCCAAGCCAACGTTGGGAGGAGGTTTCAATGGATTTTATCATAGGTTTACCGAGGTCTGAGGGAAAGAGTGTCATCATGGTGGTAGTTGAAAAACTTACCAAGTATGCACACTTTTGTGAATTATCACATCCATTTAAGGCCAATACAATTTCTACTGCATTTATGGAAACAATTCAAAAGCTACATGGAAACCCAAATATTATTGTAAGTGACAGAGATCCCATTTTCACTGGAAATTTTTTGACAGAATTATTTTCTTGTCTCGATACTCACTTATCTCATAGCTCATCTTATCATCCTTAATCTGATGGGTAAATTGAGATATTAAACAAATGTTTGGAAGGATATCTTCGTTGCTTTGTATCTAATAAATAGACGCAATGGGTCAAATGGTTTCCTCTCGCTGAATGGTGGTATAACACTTCCTTCCATACAACAACAAAAATAACCCCATTTATGGCACTTTATGGATATCAGCCACCATCCATCGCATCATATTTAGGAGAAAATTCTAAGGTTCAAGCAATGGAACATCACATTGAGCATCAACAACAAGTCCTCCAACTCTTAAAGGATAACCTCATGTTGGCACAGAATAGAGTGAAACAATAGGCAGATCAACATCCCAGCGAAAGAAGTTTTGATGTAGGTGATTGGATATTCCTATAGCTACAACGATATAAACAAATGTCCCTCAAGCAAGCTAAGAAGGATAATAAATTATCACCAAAGTATTATGGTCCGTACAAGGTGTTGCAAAAGATTAGTACTATGGAATACAAATTGGAGCTTCATGTAGCTTCTCAAGTGCACCCAGTTTTCCATGTTTCATGTTTAAAGAAGGTTACAGGCAACAAGCTCCCAGTTCAAACAATATTGCCATAACTTGATGAGGAAGGAAAAACTATATTGGAACCGGAAGCAGTCACAGAAACAACAACTCGAGAGCTACAAAATCGATCAATTTCCGAGTATCTCATCAAGTGGAAGAACTTATCCGCTGAAGATTCCACATGGGAAGATGAGAATTTTATACAAAAGCATATAGAACTACTCAAGCATTGAGGACAACACTATTTTGGAGAGGGGCATGTTAGGTCCCTATAAAACTAGTGATTATCCCATTACTATTGTAGTTGTATCCCTTATTAATATCGTTGTGCCCCTATTGTCCCCATATTGTTATTACTGTGTCCCATAGAATCCCTCTATTGTTATTTTTGTGCCTTTATATTATTATTGTTAGGTCGACTAGGTTATATTGTGACTCCTTAGACTCCTATATATAGAAAGAAGGTTTGTCATTTGAATCATCAAAGAATCATTCATTTGTGTAATGTAAAGGAGGTTGCCCCCTCGAAGAGGCTAAGTTCTAAGGTGTTCATCTATCTTTTCTATCTTTTTGTGAGCCGGTTTCATAACAATAACCCCTTGGAGTGACATTATATGGCCATTTATTATGTCCCAGAAAAATAAAATAAAAGTGATTATACCAATCAAATCTAGAGAATGAGAATAAATACATATGTGTATTATCTAAATCACCCAGTCATAGTATACAGATACGTGGCTAATAAATAAACAAAATATTACATGCATTTATAGTATACAAATAGCAGACTAATTGTTGAATGAAATATTACATGGCATAAATAGTTAATAAAACAACAGAAGAAAGGACAATTCATTAATTGAGTATATTGATATATATGATATACCATTTCAAGAGAAAGACAAAGTTTAGAATCCAACTCTTTAACACTGAGTCGAGAATTCCTCATAGAGAGTAGACAGAAAAGGGTTTAGTCCAAGCATAATTACACATAAGGTTTAGTCACCCTAGTAGATATTACTTTTACAATTGTAAATTGAAACCCTTATCAACTGCATGGAAGTATTTTCCGAGACACTGCGGTAAAATTGAGAAACATGTTCTCATTAACATAAGGAATTTTTTGTAAACAAGGAAGTTAAACAAAGCCCACAAGAGTAAAGAAGAACAATGACCACTGGTAACTCCTCCGAGCAACAAGGGGCATGTAAAGAACCATCCTGGAGGAGAACATAAGAAACCAATAAGGGAAGACTAACCCTGATGTTTCCTTAAGGGTTGTCTGCGTAAGGATATTGAAACATGTAGGCTCGAGAAAATACCTACATAAGGCCACCAAAGTAGTATAGGAGATTCCATGAGAAAAGGAAATGTAATGGAAGGAATGACACAAAATAATAAATGAAAGAACTATCTTAATATTATACCTATAAAAAACATGATTTCCTGAGCCATATCTCTCTGCAACCACTAACTAAACCCCAGTTACTAGTCGAACCTAAATAGGGTGTGTAATAACCCTGTTTGAGGAAAAGCAAAATGGCATTGATTACCTATTCCATCATGGAGTGAGATTTTCCCCAAAGAATTACAAACATTATGGCTCTCAATACCATCACAATCTTGAAAATGAAGGGAACAAGAACAAGAACAGGGTAAGCAAACCCAAATGAATAGGATGGAAACCTAGATACTATGTTAGAAACTTATCGAGCCTCTCTCGCATTGGATCCACATGAATCAAATCTCAATGTGAATGGGTAATTGTTAGTAAACCATGTGATCATCACATTGTGCTCAAGTCACATCCAAACGCCATTCACCATGCAAGATGAATTCTCAACCCCAACTTAGTGCATTAACCATTTAGAATATGCTCATAAATTTCACCAAGGTCGTAATGAAGGAAACACAATATATGTGATGGTAATTAAGCTAGATAATAACAAATCACCTTACCGAAATGTGTGAGAAACATAAACAATTTAGGGCAGATTTATTAGCCAAGTCAGGAGTAGGACCTACATGACCTCTAACATGTTCATGTCCTTCCAAAAGAGGGAGTATGACATGCTTTAGGTATAACATGAATTAAGGATTTATTCCTATAATAAAAGGGAGGAAGATAAATTTGTATAAACCTTTGGGTATTAAGATAATAAGTGGGGGTACTCGCGACCAGATTTAGGAAATAGAATTCAAATTAAAATTAAACTTTGTAATGTAAATTGACGCAAAAAGAAAAAAATAATCAAAGTGCTAAATTGAGAAGTGTTACAAAAGTTCTATATGGAGAAGTGTTACACTTTCTCGCTACTACACTTGTCCTGCATAGTTGTAACTATCCGCACTAATGTGGGCTTCTTATTAACCTGCAATATTCTGGTCTCTCCATCAACATCAAATCACTCAAGTGACTTATCGTAAAAATATACCTTAGTCCTATGAATATACAACCAATCCATACCCAACATAGTACTATATGATGCTAATGGAAGAACATTTAGATGCGCTGATGTAGGGATACCATTAAGCTAAAATACACAAGATGTTACCCTATCATGAGATCTTTTCTTAGTACCTATAGACAGCTGCACCAACCAATATTTTTCATGCACTTCTTTATCCAAGAAACAATTATTGGCTAGAGCACGACTGATATAACTATAGTTAGACCCAGTTTAAATCTAACTATAAACAACATGATCACAAATCTTACCTTACATCTTGATAATAGAAGCTTGACGATCAGCCTGCCTATTATCCAAAGTTGCATGAATCCAAGGAATACTTTGTCCAAAATCCTCAATTGTTTTTGCTTCTTGAGAACTGTAAATTTTCAGTCTACCACTGTGATGTTGTGCACAATATCTCATGTGATTATCCTTGCGACAAGTCCAACACTACAAAGGCTTCCTGCCATCACCCTTTTTCTACTCCTTAGACTGAAATCCCTGTCCGTTGTCAACTGCATTAAACTTCTTTTGTGGAACTACATTCTCCTTGTCATTTGTATCTTAAGATTTTCCTCTCTTCTTAGCCCACTTTCCTTTATTTTTCTCATTATATTTTCGATCCTTCTTCGACTCAATATTGTGCTTCATTGCTCATAACAATGCTTGAACTTTCTAATGGCTTCCTACAATGATCTAGGCTCACCAAATTCAATCCTATCATTCAATGATATCAGTACCCCACTAACTAAACTCTGAATATTTTTTTTCTCCTCCTTAACATAATGGACATATCTCCAAAATTCAAAGAATATGATAGTATACTCCCAATCGGTCATAAATCCCACCCTCAACTCGTAGAACTCCTTTTCTCATTAAACATATTATCTTTCAGAGAGATAGTTCTACTTGAAAAGGGTCTCAAATTCACTCCAAGTAACATCCTCTTATTGAATTCTTCTAAAATTCTTCACATCTTCCCACCAAATTTCTTCTTTCCCTTCAAGATTAAAGGTAGCTATCGTGGCTCTCATATTTTCTCAATAATCATGCAATCTAAAAAACATATTCATCCCAAGCAATGAAGCTTTTTCATCTTATGAATTCTTGATTTCTCCATCAAATGTTGGAGGATTTATGTTTGTGGAATCATCTGGAAAGCATTGATTCTCACTCCTATACCAATGGTGGCGGTGATGATGATGTTGTCTCTCTGAACCATAACTAGAATAGAACCCACAGTCATTACATCATTTTTTAGGTGTATCGAAGAAACTACCATCTTTGACTGTATCTTCCCTATAAAAAATGTATCCTAATTGATACTTGCTATCATATTCGCCAATAGGCATTTCATCATGTCCATGAATGATACTAAGGAATCCATGTGTCTACATATCTTATAAACTATGATGGATCACTGCATTAACTTCCTTTTTCTTTTCATGTGCTCTAGAAAGTCATTCTTATGACTAAATCATCCTACCATTATCTACCTTACAACTTCTTATATCTGCCATGTTCATTTGATTTGTAGGGAGAACCACATGAACTGTACTCCACCATTCTGGTTATCATCTTTATCCTCTACTTCCTACAAAAATATGATGTTAGATAACCATATATAAACATAATTAACATGCCTCAGTAAAGTTCAGTCGAAGTTATCTCATTTGCAAAATCAATCTAGATTAGCACAACATATGTATATATAATGAAATCAACAAATCAATCATCTCAACAACAACACCAACATTGTAAAATTCTACATGACAACACTGCTGAAAGAATTAATATCACAATACATGCATAACGACACATATACAACTGATGTGCATGCATGACAAGCACATTCTGACTAGCCATTCCAAATGCTTGAACCTCGAACCTTTGATACCAATTTGCAACCACCCCTCCAACATTGACCAAAATTCACTACCCTGCCATGGTAAATATGAGATTAAGAGTTACTATGACATGACTTGACCACCTAGCTTTATTTGAGGAAGTGGGGCTTATAAACTAACCACGAATTCAAAATCCACCTCATCCGTCATCGCTACACGATACTCAAGGGCCAAAGAACCACCCCATGTGACCAAACATGGAGCTAGGGCTCCTTTTCACACACTTTAATCCCCAACCACATAGATGACAAGGCCTCCATGTGATTATAGGCCTCCAATAGAATTTACAAGCCTACCAAGGTGCGATAATGACCCAAATTGTCTAGTTGAGAGGGTGTGGTCCCAATCTGAACCTCAGTTTCAGGTCAACCTCTAAACCATTGCCCAAAATTTCCTGATACTTGGAATCATTAATAACATGATAACATGGCTAAACATACAAACACAAAGGAAAAACCTGACCTAAATTACCTAGAACATAACATACATTTTGTCAAACACATGACAAACATGTATGCTATAGGTCATGAATGCATATCTGATCATAAAAGTCTGAGATTCATATGAGAAACACCAACAAGGCCATATTCCCTCTCCACATAACTGCAACAACATTTATTAGTACATACATTCATAAACTCATCAATAGCTAAATAATTCATGACGAGATCCATAGAAGATATATATCATATGAACAACATATAATATGGAAATAACAAACATATAAACCATGGAAACCTAGCCATAATATCACAAAAACATTACGAACAAATATTCATTGACCACAATAGAATGATAACTCTTATTAACATATGAAGATATCAACCAAGTCAGGGACTTCCATGTACCACTCGACCATAGATTGCGTTGAATCAAATCTCTCTTTCAGTGAATCACTCCCGTGCCATATTCCAATCGTGAATGTGTGATCTCTTTGATCCAGGTCCGGGTGTGGAGAAGGACCTTTGCAAGACCTTTTACTTTCGTGATGTGTTAAAATTTCTTTTAAAAAGAACATTAAAAAATACAACTGCAAAATGCAAGGAAGAGGAACATAACAATCATCAGCACATGAAAACAAACGTTGTTGATAATGGAGTTCGTCCAGGAGGGACTATGTCTCCGAGCCCCGACGTTAAGATGGTGTAGGCCCCTGCATTATGTGTTGTCAATAGAGATGATGTACACAAAGATGATGTCTCGATCATACAAGGAAGAATTCCCTCACTTAGGAGTGGCTCTAAGAGATGTTCCACACTAGAACTCTCAATTGAAAGACTCCTATTAGTATGACACAAAACAAACATAGTGCACATCTCGCCAACACGGCACCAAAGGGATGTCAAAGAAAAAAACATGCATGATGACAAGAAGAGTATCCCAACAACATACAACAAGGGATCTCAAATAATAACATAAAGAGTTATGAAAAAAAAGTACATCATATGAAAGATTTCGCATAACACGAAGCAAGAAACCGTGACAACATGAAATAACAATATCCTGCACCAATCATCAATCCTAGATCTATACAACATAATACAGAAAGAAGGAGTACATGAACATGATAAATCATATACCTCATAACCAAGGGCCATCTGAAGCAAAGGCTGTCGAAGTGCTGAAGCTTGTTGAAACATCGATCTCATATCATCGATCACAAAAACAACACTGTTCGCACATGAAGATGCACATCTGCATTGCCACTTAAAAACGTGATTGAAAGAAGAAATGAAAGAAAGAAAAATCTGAATACACCATCAGATTTGTGGCGTTGAGTAGTGCTGAAACGATTATCGAAAATCCGAATTCTGAGAATTTGAAAATTCGAAGCTCAAGGAATCTTTTAGATTCCCTCGAGGTTCATCAAACACTGTTTTCAGGGATGCGCTGAAAATCCACTGCTCAGATGCCAAACCTGATTTCACCATTAGTATTCCTATGAAAAAACATGAAAAGCAAGTATAAACTCAACCATATTCTGACAAAGTGAAATTTTATCTCCTTGGGAAAATTTCATGGCTCATGGTTATGCTACCTATTTTCACTGAAATCATGGTTCCACATGCAATCTGGAAAGGACTTGAAGATGTACATCTCATATTTAAAAATGGATAGCACCATCGTGTCCGTGGTGACAAAAAGTGTAAAATCCATATAAAATTTGTCAATTTCTAAGAAGTTGAAAATTTTACCCTCCTGCAAAATTCATGGTCCTTGCATTAAAAAATTATTACACTGCCTTGATTTGCATGCTAGTGCCTGTGTTGAAATTCTGGTAGTCCCTCCTCTGCTATAGGTAAAGAACTGAATTCATATAATTTCCTGGATACATTTCCCAAAAAAACAATTTGGTGTAATAGTAAAACTTAAAAATTGGTTCACTAAGATTAGGAGAGAAAATATTGCCCCTTGTAATTTTACCATATATTAGTTTTTATAAACAACCCTTGACCGTAAATTTTTTTAATAATCCCACTTCTCAAGATTCACAAATCCAACCATATATATTTCACATCGACGTGGGAGGTTGGGCCCATACTTCATGGGACCGCACCCATCCCTATCCAGCAACCCGCATTAAGTGCATTTTTTTTTGTTGGCGCTGTACATGTTTTTGGGTGGTGGGACCACCTACATGGCCGCCTACCCATACCCATCGTTGACCGTCGTATTTTCCATGGTTTCTCCATGTTTGAATGGTTGAGGTTTGTTTGTTCACTTTATATGGCTATAAACCATACCATACTCCCACTATGCCATGTGGTTTGGTTATATATGTTAACCTTTTTAACTAACAGCCTTCCATTCACGTTGGTTGTTTTTGAAGTTTGTTTTAATGTCATATCATATCCACCATGTTATGCATTGGGTATAACTATATGTAATATATAGTTTTGTTATAAAACGGTTGAGATATGATTTGTTTTTCATACCATATATATTAACTTTTTGCTTATATATTTTTCTTTTTATATGATCTAATATATGGTTATAATAACCATATTTTATATAGTTTTTGTTTTGTTTTTATATAAGATTTTAATATTATATATTTTTTGTTTTTTGTGCAGGGCTAGGAGCAAATGCTAATTCCCCATGTGTTGATGGTTTATTTGCTATCATGTGGGTCCCACTTTCTTAGTGGGATGCCATGTGACACACTGTGGGCCCTACTTTTTCCCTCTACCATACCAATCTTTGAGGGGACCTATCTTTTGCATACGAGGTCATATTGACAAACTGTTCACACCACCGCGACCAGGAAGACAAACTCTAGAATCTGGTCCTAGCTCGAAGTCATTTCGATGACTTTGACTTTTGAGCATGCATGAGTCCTCCTTGTCTTGTGTATGTTCCTGAAGATCCTCCTAGATCAATCCTCCCCACTAAGGGGCTTTTGGTCCTCCAAAAGCTTGTAGAATAATATGCAACTTTCCCTATACCATGTCTGCAATGCAAGTGTCCTGAAAAGGTCTCATTTCCATCTCCTTCACCTTTGTTCTTCGGAGCTTTGCACGATGAGCCGACACCTGCCCTCTGCAACCTGTAGTACTTTGTTTACAAACGACATGCTTTGAATGACATGGCCAAACTAAATACCCAAATGTCCCCTACCTGCCACGAGTTTATAACCCATACTCAGTTGTCAAGTTTACAACAAGATAGACGTAATACCCAAGCTATGACAACAAGACCAACTTACCATTGTTGCTTCAAAAGTGAGGAATAACTCCTCATCATTGCAACACATGATTTACATATATACGGCCAGACACAATTGTTTTGACAAGTGATGGAAACATAACATCACTTTCAGAGTTTTAACATGCAACTCAAAATACGACTCAAAACATGACCAAACATCATTGTTGCTAACCAAGTGATGGAGAACACATCATCACTTTTACACTTTAGAATGCAACAAATGATTTACAAAAGAATGACCATGAAACGACAACATGTCTAAAAACCATTTTTCACTGATCAATGTGAATGGGTCGCCTCCTTGTGGCAGTTTTGCTTGTCGAACAACTGCTCTTCTTGGTTCATGCACCGATGCTTTATCTTTAAGGTGTTGCTCTAGATGGAGCCTCCAACAAGTGGATTTTTGATGGTCATTTCTATCACAATGACTGTAGTAAGTTTTCTTCCTCCATACCTGCTTAACCTGTTTATACTCATTCTGTTGACAGAGTTTTTCACGCCTCACGAGTGCTGCCATTCTTTTCCAACACTTGGAAAATGTATGGTTAGGTAAACCACAAAAAGTGCATTTCTTTCGATGCGTTTGCCTTCGTTCATTATTAACAACATGATCATAATCAAAATGAACATTCGAAGATCGAAAGTGATTATACCTTCCTTTATTGTTTCTGATGTCGGCATGCCAATGAGAGCTTGCGTCAGCTCTCTCCCTATGATAGAAACTACCATGGGATGATGGGGATGCTTTCCCATCATTCTATTTCCTCGACGATGTCTCGGACGACTTTGACACCTTTGAGCACTCTCCAAATTCTTTCATGACATACCCAAGTCTTGCTTGATGGAGTAATTCCTCTACTTTAATGGGGTTAACAATGCCTTAGCCATTAACACCCAAGCCTTTTCCTTCATACCCCATTCTCTTCAACAATTTGGAGCCAATTCTTGTGGTGTGATTTTCAAACACAACCAAATCTTCATCAGGAAACATACAAGAAGATGGAGAACTACTTTTTACCTCGCATGAGTCATGGTGCAACTTTTCCAAGGCCTCGTCCTTTGCTTGCAGTTGTCGTAGCAAACTTTGTTTTTCCTCTTTCTCTTCATGTAGACACATCTTCAATTCATCGTTCTCTATTTCAAGATTATGTTTGTTTTGTTTCAATTCTTCCATGGCCTTCTCTGTGGCTTGCAACTGAAGCTGCAATCACTCCAGGGAAAATTTTAAGAACCCCCCCTAAATTTATAAGTATAATAAATGGGTGAATCTCCATGGTATATAGGAAAAATGGAAG
>APFE031124239.1:2922-49891 GCA_000404065.3 Pinus taeda | reverse complement strand
GACACTATACTTCTCATCATTACCCATCCCTATGAGTATCTGGAGATCTTTCTCCTCCAAAGTACTGAACAAACGTTTGTCACCGGTCATGTGGAAAGAAGCTCCATTGTCAAGAAACCAACCACTTCTCATCATGGATGAAACCAAGCATGCGAAGAGTGTGAAATCCAACTCAAACTGTGAAGCAAGTGCCTCACCTTCAGATCCTTCCTCAGATCCCTTCTTGGACTTCATCTTTGGGAAATTAGTAGCATAATGGCCCAACTCATGACAACGAAAGCATCTCACCTTCGACTTGTCAACCTTCTTCCCATCATTGGAAGAACTAGATTCAGAAAGAGAAACCTTACCCTTCCCCTTCTTCAGCTTACTCGCTAAGGCAAAGTTCTCCTCATAATGCATAGATGAAGAACTGTCTCTGGTGTGCCGTCTAATCTCCTCTTGCACAAGATCCAACCAAAGTCTCTCGCATCCTGGAAATTTCTCCCTTCCATTCACCGAGTCCTGGTAGCTATGCCAACTCTTAGGAAGGCCAAGGAGTGCTAGACTCACCATCCTCATCATCGATAGTCACCCCCACACTTCCCAGCTCATCCCGGAATTGGATGAACTTCGTGAGATACTGGGGCATACTGTCTCCATTCTCACACTTAGATGTTTCTGAGTTTATCGTTGAGCGCCATTCCACCAGCTCAAAAAAACTCAACCGCTTCCGATCTAAAATTCGTGAGAACGAAGTATTTCTTGTACAAAGATCGACTGTATGGGAATTCACTTGATATCTCACCTTCCAAAAGAAGGATGAATCCAGAGGCTACCTGGCCCAATTACAGACTCTACCTGAAGAAATAAAATGTAATCACTTAGATCTGATGATCAATCCTCGCTTTGATATCCTATAGAAATCTCTTCTACAAATCAACCAGCTCTGATACCATGTAGAAATATTGAATAATTTAACACATATTCAACAGAGATTTTCCTGATCATGTACTATTGCAGAAAACATACACAATACATAAGCTCCTCTACATTGATCATCAATATAGCAGCATCAATAACAATAAAACATCAAGAGCATTCACACATTAACACAGTATGTATCCCGGGGAAAGCATCTCGCTAAAAACCCCAACTATCTGTATATTAAGGATTGAGTCATGTAACATTACACAGCATAATACTTCTCACAAGTATCTCCACCTCTGTTACACACAATACAGCTCAGATCTGAATCAATCACTGGCTCAAATCTCCTTCGCTGCTTGCATGCCTCCGCTGCTCAATACCTGCATGAGAACCGGTGATAATTCCAAGGCAGCCACGTCTTTCCTTGGCTAAATCACGTGAGAACAAGCTACAATGTGCAAACTCATTGGCATACTCAATCCCCTGATTTGTGCAAGATCTGGTGCACAACTATAGTCACAACTGATAGCAATCTGATTCTCTAACACCTGTCCCTGCTGAACTGAACATGCAACTGAGTTAACTGATGTATTCATTAGTTGTATTATGAGTTAATAACTTGTGAATTAATTAATAACTAATTCACCCAACTCATCTCTAGTCTATTTGCCAGTTAGACTAAATACAACCAGTTTAACAAAGCTAAACTGAACACAACTCCATCAACTGCACCTCCAGTCCACTAAACTCAACTCACTTGAGTTCTAACTGAAGTCATGCATGCAAATATTCAACTAACCCATAAGAACCACGTATTTCCTTCATGCAATTGCATGTGCCACATCCGTAGCTCGAACTGAAGTGCTCCAAGAGAATAAGATTAAGTTTATAGTCCAAATATTATTGTGAGATAATAATATTTGACTTTTCTATTTTTGACAGCCAGTCTAAAAATAGACTTGATCACTCACACTGTGATCACTCACACTTTCATCAAAAATAGAAGTCCATCTATTTTTCCAACTTGATCAATCATCCATAAATAGCAAACTGCAATCCATAGACATGATCCATATGTCTAAAAATAGACATAGTCTAAAAATAGACTTGCGCCAAAAATAGCCTGCGGGCCCACTTAGTGAAGGCGACTCTTTTCACTAAGCTCCATCATCTTGTTGCAATCTCAACAAGCATTTCTTGTTGCACACTTTTCAACACCTAGTGTCAAGATGGTGTAGGCTGCTGCATTGTGTTGTCAATAAAGATGATGTACACAGAGATGATGTCTCGATCATACAAGGAAGAATGACCTCATGCAGGAGTGGCTCTAAGAGATTTTCCACACTAGAACTCTCAATCGAAAGACTCCTATTAGTATGACACAAAACAAGCATGGTGCACATCCCGCCAACACGGCACAAAAGGGATGTCAAAGCAAAACACATGCATGATGACAGCAACAGTATCCCAACAACATACAATAAGGGATCTCAAAGAATAACATCAAGAGTTATGACAAAAAATTACATCATATGAAAGATTCCACATAACATGAAGTAAGGAATCGTGACAACATGAAATAACAAGATCCTGTATCAATCATCAATCCTAGATCTATACAACATAATGTAGAAAGAAGAAGTACATGAACATGATGAATCATATACCTCACAACCAAGCGCCATCTGAAGCAAAGGCTATCAAAGTGCTAAAGCTTGCTGAAACATCGATCTCACATCATCAATCACAAGAAGAAGACTGTTCGCACATGAAGATGGACATCTACACTGGCACTTAAAAAAGTGATTAAAAGAAGAAATGAGAGAAAGACAAATCTGAATACAACATCAGATTTGTGGTGTCGAGCAGTGCTGAAACGACTATCGAAAATCTGAATGATGAGGATTTGAAAATTTGGAGCTCAAGGAATCATTTAGATTCCCTTGGGATTCCTCAAAGATTTTGTTTTCAGGGATGAGCTGAAAATCCATTGCTGAGATGTCAAATCTGATTTCACCATTATGATCCCTGCGAAAAACCATGAAAACCAAGTATAAACTCAACAATATTATGACAAAGTGAAATTTTACCTCCTTGGGAAAATTTCATGGCTCATGGTTCCACTCCCTGTTTTCACTGAAATCATGGTTCTGCGTGCATTCTGGAAATGATTTGAAGATGCAAACCTCAGATTGAAAAACGGATAACACCATCATGTTCGTGGTCAATTTCTGAGAAGTTGAAAATTTTACCCTCCTGCAAAATTCATGGTTCTTGCATTTAAAAATTATTACACTGCTTCGATTTGTGTGTCAGTGCCTATCTCAAAATTTGTGCATTCCTTCCTCTACTGTAGGTAAAAGACTAAGTTTATATAATTTTCTGAGTGGATTTACCAAAACAGTAGTTTGATGTAATGGTAAATCTTAAGAATTTTTTGATTAAAGTTAGGAGATCAAATCCTGCCCCCTCTAATTTTACCATATATTAGTTTTCATGAACCACCCTTTACCATAAATTTTTTTAATAGTCCCACTTCTCAAGATTCACAAATCCAACCATATATATTTCACATCAACGTGAGAGGGTGGGCCCATACTTCACAGCACCGCACCCATCTCTATCCAGCAACCCGCATTAAGTGCTTTTTTTTTGGTTGGCCCTATACATGTTTTTGGGGACCAATAAATCCCATGCTATCGGGCCATTAATGAACGGCGGGTGTATATGCCCACCGTTCGATTTTGCTGAGGCTGAAATCGAACAGTGGGCATATACACCGCCGTTTATTAATGACCTGATAACATGGGAAATATGGCTCGCCCATGTTTTTTGGTGGCGGGACCACCTACATAGCCGCCTACCCGTACCCATTGTTCACCATCATATTCTCTACGGTTGCTCCATGCTTGAATGGTTAAGGTTTGTTTGTTAAATTTATATGGCTATAAACCATACCATACTCCCACCATGCCATGTGGTTTGGTTATATATGTTAACCTTTTTAACTAACAACCTTCCATTCACGTTGATTGTTTTTTAAGTTTGTTTTAATGTGATATTATATCCACCATGTTATGCGTTGGGTATAACTATATGTGATATATAGTTTTGTTATAAAATGGTTGAGATATGATTTGTTTTTCATACCATATATATTAATTTTTACTTATATGGTTTTCTTTTTATATGATTTAATATATGGCTATAATAACCATATTTTATGGTTTTTTGTTTGGTTTTTATATAAGATTTCAATATTATATATATATATATATATATATATATATATATATATATTGTCTTTTGTGCAGGGCTCGAAGCAAATGCTAATTTTCCATGTGTCGATGGTTTAGTGGCTACCATGTGGGTCATACTTGCTTATTGGGATGCCATGAGGCACACTGTGGGCCCCACTTTTTCCCTCTTTCATACCTATCTTTGAGGGCCTATATCTTTTGCATACAAGCTCGAATTGACAAATCGTTCATGCCACCGCGATCAAGAAAACGAGCTCTACGATCTAGTCCTGGGTCAAAATCATTCCGACGACTTTGATTTTAGAACATCCCTAAGTCCTCTTTGTCTTGTGCATGTTCTTGAAGGTCCACCTGGATCACTCTTGGAATAAACTAAGTCAAACCAAACCAGGGATTCTAGAGGAAAAACTACCCCAAACATCAACCATTTATTCCATCTCATAGTCAGACATCACTAACACCAACTAGATCAGTCTCTACCCAAGTTTTCGAGGGCTCCAAGAAATAGTACCTAAACTAACAACCTTATAGGTCTCTAGAGCATTTGTCCAACCTGGCTCTAGGGACTAGTAACTCAACCCACCAAGGGCTCCAAATTGTTTACCCAAACTAGTCTTCAGGAGTATCAACTAAACTTATGTTGTTCCAGATCTTCTGGAGAATTTGTAACAATCCAAAACCATAAGGAATTATAAGCATCAACCATAGAACAATCAAGTGGAAAAGAACCACAAGACAATGGCTATCCAGGAAATGGAAATGAAGGGCTAAAAACCATTGTCAATCTAGGAAATCCTCCATGCCAATGAAAGCTCATAACCAATTACTAACATGCATATAAAATGCATCTGTAAATCAATAAGGAAATCACACTTGCACCCTGTTACCTCAACCGACTTATCATAGCAATCTACCTTAGCCATATGAATATACAACCAATCCATATCCAACATTGTACTATATGATCCTAATTGAAGCACATTTAGATGAGCTGATGTAGACATACCATTAAGCTAAATTTCACAAAATGTTACCCTATCATGAGATCTTTTCTTAGTACCTACAGCCAACTACACCAACCAATACTTTTCATGCACTTCTTTGTTCAAGCAACAATTATTGGTAAGATCATGACTTATATAACTATAGTTAGATCCAGGGTAAATCAAACTATAAACAACTTGATCACAAATCTTACCTTTCATCTAGATAATACCATCCAAAGTCGCATGAATCAAAGGAATACTTTGTCCAACATCCTCAGTTGTTTCTGCTTCTTGGGAACTGTAAATTTTCGGTCTACCACCGTGATGTTGTGCACAATATCTCCCGTGATGATCCTTGCGAAAAATCCAACACTGCAAAGGCTTCCTGCCATCACTGTTTTTCTGCTCCTCAGACTAAAATCCTTGTCCTTTGTCAAATGCATTAAACTTATTGAATTGAGGCTTCTGTGATCCATATCAATTATAAGAAGAGTTTAGGCGAAAATGACATGAAGAAAACCTTTGTCGACAAGTTTTGAACCAACCAGTGTGGTGCATTAAACTTCTTTTATGACACTACATTCTCCTTGCCATTTGTATCTTAAGCTTTTCCACTCTTCTTAGCCCACTTTCCTTTATTTTTCTCACTATATTTTCAATCCTTCTTAGACTCAATATTGTGCTTCATTGCCCATGAAAATGCTTGAACTTTTTGATGGCTTCCTACAATGATCTAGGCTCACCAAATTCAATCCTATCCTTGAATGATATTGAATCTCTGAATATTTTTTTCTCCTCCTTAACATAATGAACATATCTCCAAAACTCAAAGAATATGCTAGTTTACTCCTCATCGGTCATAGATGCCATCCTCAACTCATATAACTCCTTTTCGCTTTCAACATATTACCTTTCACAAAGATACTTCTTCCTGAAAAGGGTCTCGAATTCACTCCAAGTAAGCTCCTCTTATTGAATGCCTCTAAAATTCCTCACATCTTCCCACCAAATTTCTTCTTTCCATTTAAGACTGAAAGTAGCTATCATGGCTCTTATATTTTCTCAATAATCATGCAATCTAAAAAACTTATTCATCCCAAGCAATGAAGCTTTTTCATCTTATGAATTCTTCATTTCTCCATCAAATTTTGGAGGATTTATTTTCGTGAAATCCTCTGGAAGTCATTTATTCTCACTCCTATATGAATCGTGGTGGTGATGATGATGTTGTCTCTCTGAACCATAACTAGAATAGAACCCACAGTCATTACCTCATTTTTTAGGTGTATGAAAGAAACTACCATCTTTGACTGTATCTTCCTTGTCAAACATGTATCCTAATTGTGACCTGCTACCATATTCCCCATTATGAATTTTGTCATGTCTATGACTGATACTAAGCAGTCCATGTTTCTATAGATCTTATAGACTACAATGGATGACTGCATTAGATTCCTTTTTCTTTTCATGTGCTCTAGAAAGTCATTCCCGTGACTAAATAATCTTGTCATTATCTACCTTACAACTTCTTATCTCTACTTTGTATATGTTATGTCAAGGGAGTACTCATCGCCATGTTCATTTGATTTATAGGGAGAACCACGAACTGTACTCCACCATTCTGCTTGTCATATTGATCTTCTACTTCCTACAAAGATATCATGTTAGATACCAAAATTAAAAATAATTAACATACCTCAGTGAAGTTCAATCGAGGTTATCTGATTTGCAAAATCAATCTAGATTAGCACAACATGGGTATATATAATGAAATCAGAAAATCAATCATCTGAACATCAACATCAACATCATCAACTTCTACATGATGACACTACTGAAACAATGAATATCACAATTCATGCATAATGACACACATACAACTAATGTGCATGCATTTCAAACACATTCTGACCATCCATTTCATGTGCTTGAACCTGGAACCATTGATACCAATTTGTAACCACCCCTCCCACATTTACCCAAATTCACTGTCCTGCCATGGTAAATATGAGATTAAGAGTTACTATGACATGACTTGACGTCCTAGATTTATTTAAGGAAGTGGGACTGAAAAACTAACCACAAATTGAAAATCCACCTTGTCCCTCATGGCTACAGGATACTCAAGGGCCAAAGAACCACCCCATGTGATCAAACCCTGAGCTAGGGCTCGTTCTCACACATGTTAACCCCCAACTACATACATGACAAGGCTTCCATGTGATTATAGGCCTCCAATAGCATTTAGAAGCCTACCAAGGTGCAGTAATGACCCAAATTGTCTAGTTGAGAGGGTGTGGTCCCAATCTCAGCCTCAACTTCACGTCAACATCTAGACCATTGCCCAAAATTTCCTAATACTTCGAATTATTAATGACATTCCAACATGGCTAAACATACAAACACGAAAGAAAAACTTGACCTAAACTACCAAGAACATAACATAGATTTCGTTAAATACATGACAAATATGTATGCTACATGTCATGAATGCATATATGATCATAAAAGTTTGAGATTCATATGAGAAAAACCGACAAGGCCATATTCCCTCTCCACATAACTGCAACAACATTTATTATTCCATAGATTCATGAACTCATCAATAGCTAAATAATTCATGACAAGATCCATAGAAGATACACATCATATGAACAACATATAACAAGGAAATAACCAACATATAAACCATGGAAAACTAGCCATAATATCACCAACACATTGCTAACAAATATACATGAACCACAATAGAATAAGAGCTCTTATTAAAATATGAAGATAACAACCAACTTAGGGACTTACATGTGCCACTCGACCATAGATTGCATTGAATCGAATCTCTCTTTCAGCCAAGCACCCCCATGCCATATTCCAAGTATGAATGTGGGATCTCATGGAATAAACCAAGTCAAACCAAACCAGGGATTCTAAATGAAAAACTAGCTCAAACCTCAACCATGGATTCCATCTCACAGTCGGACATCACTAACACCAACCTCATTGGTCTCTACCCAAGTCGACAAGGGCTCCAAGAACTAGTAACTAAACTAACAACCTTAGAGGGATCCAAAGCATTTGTTGAAGCTGGCTTTAGGGACTAGTAACTCAACCCACTAAGGGCTCCAAAGTGTTTACCCAAATGTAGTCTCCAAGAGTAGTAACTAAACCTATGTTGTTCCAGGTCTTTGAGAGAATTTGTGACAATCCAAAACCATAAGGAACTATGAGCATCAACCATAAAACAATCAAGTGGAAAAAAACCCACAAGACCATGGCTATCCAGGAAATGGAATGGAATGCCTAAAACCACTATAAATCTAGGAAATCCTCCATGCCAATGAAAACTCATAACCAATTAATAACATGCATATATAATGCATCCGGAAATCAGTAAGGAAATCACACATGCACCATGTTACCTGCAAACAAATCCAGTTGTACTTGTTGATCCACTCATTCCATTATTCTTTCCTAGTTTACTTTTCCTTCATTCTCCAAATCCAAGGTATTCCAAAGGGCTTTAGGAATGCTCCAATAATACTCTAAGCATGTGCAGGAGAAAGGGTGTATGAGAGAGTAGAGAAGAGATCCAAGCTAAAACTGGAAAAATCCAAGAATTGGCCCTTAGAAGTATTTTTATTTACTTTCCTCTACTTTTCCTTCAATTTCACTCTCAATATATGACCCCCCATCTCCCTTTCCTCTTGTTTTCATTTATTTCAAAAATAAAATGTCAATTATTTCCACTTTTCCTTTGCCAATACCTTTCCCAATTTCCATAGCCATAAATAAATCACTAGCGATACCCATCACTATGTTTTTCCGAATATTTAACTTGGAATAAATGTCCCACGACCTTAGTCTTATTTTATTTACATAGGAAAATCAAACATGAGCTATTACAATATCCTCGTCCAAGTCTACATGTGAAAATTATGTTTTAGCATCTAATATCTATAAATTGAAATCAAGAAGAGAAACTAGTGTCAACACATTACAAATAGATATAAGCTTCACAACTAGTGAACCAATTTCATGGAAATTTGTAGCTTCCATATGAGAGTAACCTTTTGTAACCAGTGTAGTTTTATACCTCTGAACATTATCATCAACAACTTTCTCCTATTGGTAGACTCACATACATCCAATAAACTTTCTATTTTTACTAATTTCTACTACGTCCCATGTTTTCTTTTTCTGTAAGAGATCTATATATCCTTTCATTACCACCTTCCATTTGACATTATTGACCTCATATATTGCTTCTTTACAAGAAGGAGATTCTCTCTCATTAATCATCAAAGAAATGTATGAAATACAATTAGTTTACCATTTAAAATGGTTTCTCTGATGTTTAAGACTCTTGGTTTTGGTTATGGAACTTCCACATTATCTTGAAATATTCAACATCTATAACTTCTTTATCATCATAAGCTTCTTTTTGTTTCCATTTGTTTGTATATGGTTTGGTATCCAATTAAGTTTGTTGATTTAATGGTAGTTCTTCCTGTTTCATATCAACTTCTACCATATTTAATCTAATAAGAGGAAATTAATATAATATTATATCTCTAAAAATGATAATTTTGTGGGAAGTAGAACCTTGTAGTATATTCCCATCATCATAACCAACAATGATATATTTATTTGATATTGGGTCTACCTTAAAATAATAATTCATAGGAGTAGAGTATATGCTTATTTAGGTATTTTATTATTTGTTACAAGTAATGATGATCAATTTACAATATAGAAAGTAGTGGTGTTTGTTTCCACCTGTAAATATTATTGCAATTTGGTATTTTTTGCATGTTTGTTACTATTTATATAAGAGTGATGGGCATGCATGTTGCAACACCATTTCATTGAGGATAATATACAACATTTCATGTATTATGATTCAATACTATTTGGAATAAATTTCATATTCTAGAGAAGTGAGCTAACATTTATTATTGATTATCATATATGCCACCATAGAGGGCATGAAAATTGTGTTGATGTTAACTTTGATGAAAAATAATTATCTAGTGACGAGTGGTTGCAAGTGATGCAATAGAAATATCTCATTAATATGTTGTTATTTGGTGAGAGAAGGCCTCTTGTGTCTACAAGCAAAGTGGAAGACAACCTGATTTGCAACAGTAGAGATTATAGGAAGGTGTAAAATAAAGACTATAATGCAATGACAGAGGAATTGAAGGAAAACGTAGAGAAGAAAGAAGAAGAAGAGAAAGCTCTCACTGCAGAGCATATTGAAGATATTTTTAACATCGATTTTGAGTGTGCAAGTAAACAGGGCAACAAACCATCTATAGTTATATCTGAAAGAGAATATAAATAAAAAATGCAATAAAGGACACGAAAGATTCTAAAGACGAAGAAGAAAGCATCGAAACAACGTTTCAATAATGGAGTCAAGAAGAGATAAAATTATGTATTAATAAATATGGCACAAAGAAGATTGGGAATATAAAGTGCAAGAAATAGATCAAAGGGGATGGTTTGAATAGGAAGAGTTGTAGAAATATTCCAAGAGTGAAAAGAAAATTCAAGAGGAAGTTGTAGAAGACACACTAAGAATGCTTAAATTGTTTTTTAGAATAGATCCAAGATAAGTCAATGAAAATTTGTAACAACAACCAGTGGTGAAATATGGAGCTTACAACAAGAAAGTGAAACTAATAATGAAGCATATTCGAGGGTATTGAAATTGGAAGAAGCAAAAAGGAAAATCGAACATTGTAATAAAAAATTTGAGTCATTCTATGCCTAGTCTAGACTATAGACAAGCAGATAGGTTTAAGCTATATCGAGTCATGATTAAGTTAAGGTTTAGTTGTAATTAATACAGAGTGTTAGAAATAGTAATTAATCATGTATGCGTACAATGCATGAAGATTAGTTAAGTTAAGAAAATTAAGTCGACTCTAATTAGAAGTGAGGTCCATTGTGGGGTTGCCTAAAGTAGTTAGCAAGAATTAGCGAGGTATAGTGAGAGTTTGCATGATTCCATAATTATAAGTTTTATGTTTATATACCAATGGTTGGGTCATTGTAATGATGAATAAGTAATAAGAGAGATGAGATGCAACTTGCTGGATGAAATGAAAATCGTATTTGTGTTTAATAGGGTAATTGGGTACCATCTCAAGTTATTTTTTTGTATCTTTGTGCTTTCCTCCTTTGTATTTCCAACACACGGTAGTAAATATTTCAAAAATAAATATTACTCTTTAGATTAACTATAGAAAGCAAATATTACCAAAGCTACCTTGTAAGCTTGTGTTACTTGTTCCCTTGACAAATAAGTATATTTTAAGCCCAATTGTTAATGAATAAAGGTAAAACTATATTATATGAATCAAATAGTAATAAAATGAACATATATATTTTTTGATAGGTTTTTTAGATTTGCAATTTTTTTGCGTTCAAACAATTTTAGTAAGGAACTGAGGTTTTCAATACAAACCAAATGGTTATAGGTCAAAGACTCAATATACCTATTATCCCTGATTAGAAACAAAACCTATTTAAACTATCTTAGTTTTTAAAATCCAAGAGGTGTAAGGGAAAGATTCAATTTGTGGTCAATCTATTCTTCATCAAGCTTACTAAAATTCATTATCAATATATTTTATCTCAACTATTTCGACCTTTGAAATTGAAGAATTGAAAGTAAAAGTATAGATAACTTGAAATCTTGTCCATACTAGTATATAAACAAGTAGCTTCTTTTACATAATCAAAAGGTCAAACGCTCCCAGAAAACTAATAACCATTTCAAAAGCTCAATCCCACTACGAAAAAATAACATCACTACTTCCAAACAATTGTCGACAAAATATAATTTACACCTTTGGTAGCAATATTATTAAGTATAATACTAATGCATAGCCATAATAGAAGGCTTTAAGAAAAATAGATAAAAAAGCATAACCTAGTAAATAACCAAGCCAAAACAAAACATAACCCATAATAAACTTAGACCCTTACAAAATTCATATAATATCCTAGCCTCTCAATACTATCAATCTACAATATACAACAAAGTTCTTGCAAATGACAAAAAAAAATCCATAACAAAATCCCAAAGTCCAACAATCCAGAAAAATACCAAAACCCTTGAAGGCATCAAATAAGAGAAGATTCAAACACTAGCATAAGCACTTATTAGAATATTTAATATAAAAATTAATAAGCCAAATCCCAATATAACACCAACAACACAGCCATCATTTGAAAAACTTAAACACTAATGCAATGAAGCTAAGGCAGAATGTAAGCAAATTTAATGTTGCACACCAGTATGCCAAAAGAACTCCACATGCAAGTTCTTAGAAGTATATTTGGAAGACAAAACTCCATATGAAAGTTCTCAAAAGTATATTTTCGAAAATATTTGATACATAAAATCCTCTTTAAAATTCTCTTCCGATATAAATATTTCAAATTCCTTTATTAAATGGAATTGTCTATCCTTCATTCATATAAATGAGAATATTTTTTTAAATACAACTCATTTAAAGTTATTTCAAAATAACATTTAAACCCCTCCTAAGAACTACTAATTTATCTAAAAATAAAAAATAATAACTTTAAACATAAAAAAATAGTATACTGTAAGAAATATATAGCAATTCTATATGCAGAATCTGAATACTTTAAAGAATCTAAAAATGAAACTTCAATGCCAACGATTACCTCCTTCCATTGATAATGCTCTTGCTGAAAACCACAGTCCACTTGCTTCTTCACTGAAACAACACTCCAGCGTCAATCCAAGCAAAAAAGAAGAATCATAGAAAATCTGAAGGCACTTCCAAGCTATGCTCTCTCAGCTAGATGGTGTAACAACTAAAGGGGATTGAGATGCTAGCTTGGGGACCAAACAGATGAATTTATAGCCAAGCTTCCATCAAGCTTCTAATGGCTATGTGTCAGGTGTTCCACAGATCAAGGTAGAGAACTCCAAATGGAGTAATGGACCACTTCAGAAGCTCCAACCAGAAAATTAATTAATTGCAGTTGATTTCCTTAATTTGAGGAAACTACCACAGTTGGTTTTCAAAAATTAAGGAAAGACTGCAGTTTAGTTTCATAACTGTAGGTAACAGTTGGTAAACATTAATGGAGCTTAACATTCTCCCACTTGGTCCATACTTCCAAACTTAATGTCTCAACTTAAAAACCATTGACAATCTGTATTAAGTAATAGATACATGAATCATGGCGATATGTCCTCTAATGACGAGTATTATCTTCCATGTATTACTATGTATTTATTCTTATTATAATTTATGTGGCAACAATTTCTTAATGAATAAACCTTATGTTTATTCTTGGTCCTTCTTAAATGAATTTTCTCAAATCAACTTAAGGTGCACATAAATATGAGAAAAAATGTCACAATAATTAAGAATTTCATTAAAATAACATTGTCCATACAATGAGAAACTACATAATGGAACCAAGTCCCATACTCATTACATGATCCTTGAATTTAAATGGTGGCATGCCCTTAGTCAAAGGATCAACGATCATCAACTCAGTGCTAATGTGCTCAATGACCACTTTATTTTCTTTAACACGTTCCCTTATAGCTAAATACTTAATGTCAATGTGTTTATTTCGACTCCCACTTTTGTTGTTTTTAGCCATAAATACAACAACTGAATTATCACAATATATTCTTAATGGCTTAGAGGTAGAATCCACAATTCTAACCCCAGAAATGAAAATCTTAATCCATACACCATGTAAAGTAGCCTCAAAACAGGAGACGAACTCGTCTTCCATAGTGGAAGTGTGAGATTCTGAATGATCCTTCTCAAAAACTATGTTTCTCGTTTGATCGCTCCCACTAATAAAGTCATTTTCAAGAAACTTAAAATTGAGGCTTAATAAAATTTCATGTTTTACCAATGTAAATCATGCTCAAAATTGAATCTAATGACATAAAAATTGCCTGTGGGCTAAATTTTTAATTCAAGCAGATTCAATTATTCATTGTTTTAAACTTTATGATAAAACTATTGATTCATAACTCCTGTGGGTAGGTTGTGAAATTTTATCCTAATTAATTACATAAATATAATAAAAATTCTTGTGGGATAAAATTTATTATATTTAGTCTAATTAATTACAGTATGGGGGTTTACAGAGTGCATCATATTAGATATCATTTTGGGATTCAACTGCGTTAAGTCATTTACGTATGACCATTTCCATGAGAGGTAGTCGTAACTAACTAATTTCTCATGATTTTTGAATAGTTCACTTAGCACTAATATAATGCACTGCGTAAACCCCTATAGTTAAATTCAAAAAGAGTCAAGGGATCTCTACTTGAATGGTTCATGAGGCACAATACTTGCTAAGGTTTTGCAAATGGGGTAGCAAGCTAAGTGGGCTTGATTGTGAGGAAAAACTCCATAGCTAAGCGCGCTTGAGCCAGAGGAGATCTGGGATGGGTGACCTCCTAGGAAGTCCTAGTTACCGGGTGCAAGCCCCGGAAGTGATGATTGATGCTATGTGATTCGTTCTCCACATTTCACTAGTTTCAATCACACTTCTTCACCCCTGTGAGCATCACCCGATGCAATGAGTGCTAAGTGAAGTATTCAAAAATCATGAGAAATTAGTCAGTTACGACTACCTCTCATGGAAATGGTCATACGTGAATGACTTACTTAACGTAGTTGAATCCCAAAATGATATATAATTAATTAAAATTTAATGTCTAAATAATCTTTATGTGATCTAACCAATCAAAATATATAATTTTAATTAATTAAAGATGATGTGGCTATCATCTAATTAATTAAAATTATATATAGATCACTAGACATTATTTTTTACATAAATGGCAATTTGCAGTCAGCATTACCGTAAATGACTGCAAATCGATTGTTCAATTCATAAACAAAACCCGGAGATTGACTGAAGCAACATTGATCTACTTTGCACTTGCTTAGCAAATGCAGTTCGAAGGCTAGCTGGCTTGACTTCAGGCTCCGTCCTTAAGTTTATCCAATATATATATATATATATATATATATAATATATAGATATATATATACCAACAAACAAGCAATTTTGCTCACAAGATAAATTAAATTTAAATTAAATTTCAAGAATGCTAAATCTGAATTTTCAATAATGCTAAATCTCAACTCTACATAATTAAGTTTTGAAATTCATCAGACAACTACCCCATGGTATCACCACATTGTGATACATATAAGTTGCAAAATGATGCAACCTCCCATTGTCTATTGTGTGGGTGACCACTACCCACCTCAAAAGTGAAGCCCCGAGGATCTATCCTCACCCAATTTCTTCCATTGAGGATTCAAAAACCAATAACAGGTATTCAAGTAAAAACCACCAATCCTCTACAAAAAAGACAATTATAAGCAACCAAATAAACACGGAGTTACAAATTTAAAGGAACGAAAGTTCTACCCAAAAGAATTAAGCATCCAGTATGTAGCTTGTTTGCTCTCCTTCTAGATTTGCTTTGGCTGTTTATTTTTGGTTGCCCATTTGACAGGTGGATTAGTGATATATGACCAGAAACGAAAATGAGAAACCAGACGGAATCAAATGAGAAATAGGGCAAAAAGAGTTTATGGAGATAAGAAACATAAACCCACAAATCCATGTAAATTTAGAGAGATAAAATTGATTTGGAATCTACTAATGGAGACGCGAGATTGGAATGGAATGAGGAACAACTCTCCTGGTGAAAGATTCTGGCAACATCTTTATTCACCAAAGCCATGGTTGAGAATATGTCAACCTGACAAAATTGGGTATATGTGTCCCAAACTTGATTGCTATCTAAGTCCTCCCTACAGAAAGTGGACAAATGCCTGTTAGCAAATGCCTGTTAGCAGATCAACCCTCCCACTTAAGAGTTATTGTAAGGCCTCAATTATGTAAGGAGTAATACCGCAATATATTTTCTCCATGCTCTCAATTATGTAGGGAGTAATGTCGCAATTTATTTTCTCCATGCTCTCAATTATGTAGGGAGTAATGCCGCAATTTATTTTCTCCATGCTCTCATTTGTACCAAAGCATGGTATAAGAGATCGAAGGAGGCCCAGGTTTGAGTTTGAATTAAAAAATCATTAGGGTTTAAATCATCAGGGCACCATCAACATTCGTTGAAGAACTCACTGTGGAAAAAATCAAGTTTATCTGATACAACCCAATAGCTATTTCAGGAAACAAACATAAAAGGCTTTCATATAGCCATTAATTCTAGCTACTCGATTTGTTTTGATTCTTTATGTTTTGCAGGAAAGATCCAGGCTTACCTAATAACATTATTTTGCTGATAAAATCTGCATATCAAGATATCACTAAAAAATAGCTATTCCTCAGCTTTACTGTAGAAATGAATGCTATATTTCTGTAGCAGTCCCTCCATTCAAACAAATGTTAAGCAAATTTTGGATTTTTACAGTGAAATGATGAATTATTTATGTATATGCTGAACACAATTTTTGAGACTATAAAGCCATTAAATGTTACAAGCATATGCAAATATGAGATGCACATTGTTTAAACATTACAGAGCGAAAGACCCGGCATCCGAGAAACACGGTCTTCATGAGAAATTCGGAGATGTGATGGCAGAGGCTTCCCGTATTTGACGAACCAACTAAAATGCCAATTGGGATGGAAAATGCAGTGGTAGAGAATGGGGTGGGTCGTTAGGCTGCAGTTGGAAAAACTTTAATGGAGCTTAACACAAACACCTTAGATTTGGCAACCTTTGCAACAACAAAGCTTAAATTTAATAAAAATATGAAAGAAATACCTCGCATCTTTCCACCAGCAAACTTAAAAGTTACTAATAATTAAACGAATTCCCCCAAGTTTAGCGGTCTTTGCAACCGTAGGCGTAAATCTACTAAGAATTGAAATGAAAAACTTCATCAAATTTGAGAGTCTTTGCAAGAGCAAACTTAGTAAGAATCCGAATCAAATGCCTTAAATTTGGTGGTAACTGGTAATTGCAACAACAAGCTTAAATTTACCAAGAATTCGACTGAAATACCTCAGAATTGGAAGCATTTGAGACAACAAGTATAAATTTATTAACTCGATTGAAATATCTCCGATCTGGCAGCATTAAATCAGTCCATGGTTTGAATGTCTTGTCGCTATGTGTATGTTTATTATATTTATTTCTCTAGTTTTCTCTGAAAGTATAACATCAACAAAGCTGAATTTTGATAAAAGACATCAAATTTGGCGACCTTTGAGACAGCCAGCTTAAATTCACTAGAATTGAAATTAAGTAGCTCAAATTTGGCAACATTTGCGAAAGGAAGCTTAAATTTACTAAGATTCGAATGAAATACCTCAAATTTGGCGACCTTTGCAACAACAAGCTTAAATGCTTCAGCTTTGGTCATCTCGTTCACCTTAGACCACCAATCGATGCAGGCTTTCTTCCTCCAGAACACATTTGAAGCAATCCTTGCCAAATCTCTTCCATTTTTGTGCACGTCATGGCTATTCGCCGTAGAATTCATCCTGGAACTCCGTTTCTTGCCGTGAGAATGAAGCCAGGAGAACTTCAACGAGAGCTCCAGCTTGTTGGCCATGAAAGCAGCCAGGCTGTAATAACCCTTGGCCTTCAGCCATGGCAGCTCCTCCCACTTGCATGGGAGAACACCTCTATTCCAGTGTTTTCTCAAAAGATGTTTTAAAACAGTGTAGATTTATAGGTCCCAACAGCTGATAACGCCGAACAACAATACATATAATTTCAAAATTGACATGTGGAACTACCGCCGATCATAATTGCCAGAAACTAAACACATATCAATTACCGACCATACAAGATCTTGCAATAGAAATAGCAAAGGGCCACAGGATCTTCCAATTACAAACCCGATGTCCGACATTCGAAATGATCAGATAACATCACACATAAATAAAGCAAATAAAGTAGAGGCCACGATGTCTTACATGTTTGCAGATGAAACTTCCAAAACAGAAGTTCCCAAATTCCAAATAACAACATGATATACGCAGAGCAGAACACATCAAGGTAGAGATAAATGTTTGCTCCGATACCAAATTTGGTGACATCTACCGCAACTCTATATGCGGAATCTAAATACTTTAAAAAATCTAAAGATTAAATTTCAATGCCCAGGATTACTTCCAGCCATTGATAATGCTCTTGCAAACCACAGTCCACTTGCTTCTTCACTGAAAGAACACTCCAGCGTCAATCCAACCAAAAAAGAAGAATCACAGAAAATCTGAAGTCACTTCCAAGCTATGCTCTCTCAGCTAGATGGTGCAACAACTAAAGGGGATTGAGATGCTAGCTTGGGGACCAAACAGATGAATTTATAGCCAAGCTTCCATTAAGCTTCTAATGGGCTTCCATCAAGCTTCTAATGGCTATGTGTGAAGTGTTCCACAAATCAAGGTAGAGAACTCCAGATTGTGTAATGGACCACTTTAGAAGTTCCAACCAGAAAATTAATTAACTGCAGTTGATTTCCTTAATTTGAGGAAACTACTGCATTTGGTTTCCAAAAATTAAGGAAAGACTACAGTTTAGTTATGATTAACTGCAGTTGATTTCCTTAATTTGAAGAAACTACTACATTTGGCTTCCAAAAATTAAGGAAAGACTACAGTTTAGTTTCATAACTGTAGGTAACAGTTGGTAAACATTAATGGAGGTTAACATATACTACCTATACATGTGCATACAAAGGTACAACAACCAAAATATATAAAATAATTACATCCAATATAAATGAATCATATCATGATAATCCTCAAACATGTATTTCAATACACAACCAAAATTTAGACAATAACTGTGTCGAATATAAATAATCATCTAAATAATAACCTTAAAAATTATACTGCAATATGCATTATTAAATTGAATCATGTACACAACAAACTTAAAAAGTGTATTGCAATATAAGTTATTAAATTTGAGATAAATCAAATTAAGGTTAACCATAACCAAAATATAGAGAATAATGTCATTTAATATAAATGAATTCTACACAATCTCAGCGAATTCTACACAATCCGCGTTCCTCAATTTCCCGGAGCATTAATAAGGCTGCCGAGTCCCTCGCAACGTCTGCATGGTTTTTCGGCTCCCCAGTAGTTACAAGTGTCAACGAATTCGGAGGTCTTAGTTTTAAGGAAACTTTGAACACGAATCTGCAAGCAACAATACAATAAAGCGACAGTTATTGATACAGTTAGATATTCCAAAAAACCTAACGATGCACACTCTGTCAACCATAAAAAAACAGCCATGAACATACGTTGGTTTGTGCTGTGTGCCTCCCTTTTCTAAAATAGTATACACAGGATTGGACCATTTCATAGCTCTGCACAACTTAAACAGGGTAGCGCGTGCCTCTCCTTTCCGAGTTCCAAGAGAAACATCATCTGCACGATGGGAAATAAAGTAAGAACACTCTTATCAAAGAAACGTTACTAAAATAGTCATAATTAAGTTTAGATTTCATTCCCTACCAATTTACACTTTTTTAAATATCCACGATGACAGATATATTCTCTCATACAAAATTTTGCCATTTTTAGAGAAATACTCTTTGATCATAAGTTTGTATTTAAAAAATAATAATCTAAAAGATAGTAAAAGGTAAAAGGACTTGATATATTCATAATATTGTATGTCTTTCTCTTACAATTCAAAGAGGAAATGTTTCTTCGAAAGCAGTGGCTGCAGATTTTGCTAACTTTACCATTAGCTTCCTGTCTAAATACCCATTTCCAACGTTTTAATCCTATCATCTTTTTGTAATTTGAAAGGTCGGTGGCCAACATTTAGGTTATCAGTTACCGATCTACGTCAATTGTGACATAGTTGCAGTTGGAGATTTTAATCCTATCTATCTTTTTTTAATTTGAAAGCTAGGTGGCCAAGCTTTAGGTTTATTATTTACGGATCTACGTCAATTGTGACTGCCATATCCCTAAGCAATTAGGAGAAGCTTCCCAAAATTTTGCGAGAGTGGTCAATGTGAACCTAAACTTGAAACTCAATTCAAATTTGGAATCAGTATATTACCATAAACATATATTGCTAGAAGATGAATTGTTAATATAAAACTATTTGGTATATATATAATATGAAAAATTTAATATTTAATATTTCATTGTTAGATGATGATTTGTGAATATAAAATTCTTGGGTATATATATATATATATATATATAATATCAAATATTTAATATTTAATAAATTATTGGTAGAAGATGATTCGTCAACATAAAATTATTTGGTGTATATATAAATGACAAGTTAATATTTAATATATTTTAATAATAATCAATTTAATATAAGATTCAACTAAACCAAATACCATTTTTTATAATTATAAATGTATTCAATATTAATATTGTAATATTATTATAATATGTCATAGTAATTGAAGGGTTTATAGATTTTATAATTACACATTGGGAAAACCTGTAAATTATTATAATACCGCTAGTTCTAAGGTCAGAAAGGAACTTAACTGTACAACAGAGACAATGGCAGACATACAAAGTGACAGAGATAATTATGTCCACTGCCTGCAAGGACACCTTATCCCGTCTCCAAAGGTCACCACCGTCATTCATTGCACATTACCTCGCCAAATATCTAATAGTCGCATTGCCTCAGCTCCTCTGAAAGGCCAACACCGATTCGAATGTGAAGGGGTAGCACCGCTTGGAAAATCATTGTTTAATTGATATAACATACTTCAACAATTTAGGCACTGTAATGTCATGGACTAGATTCCTCACCAACGCAATCTATCCAAGTGGGACTAAGATCGACTAGAGCTTTCAACATTTCTAGGTAGCATCATTCTTACTTCCTAACCATCAACCGAGAGATCTAGGTGAGTATATCAAGTTAGAGCCCTAAGACCAACCCCACCTTCCCTACTTCAGGAACTAGACATCAACTCATAGTGTTGTCCACATGTCCTCCGTGGTAATGTCTCTCACAATGCCTGAGCAAATCTCTTCCAAAATTTTATCATCAACAAAATCAACAATATCAAGTAAGGCAAGCTTGCTTCTAAGATACTCAAATTTCTTATTAGGAAGAGACTTTGTTAGTATATTAGCTACTTGATCATCTGTCAGGACATATTGTAGCTTCATGATGGCATCATGCACCAAGTTCCTAACATAGTGGAACTTATTATTGATATGCTTCATCTTAGCATGAAACATGGGATATCTAAACATCTTGATACAACTTTGATTATCACAATTAATCATGGTAGGATCTAGAGGCTCCTCAAACAAATCTGTCAAAAGCTTCGTGAACCATGCAACCACATACTCTGCTTCATCACTACTTGAAGCACTAGGATAATGTTTCCTACTCATCCATGAAGTCATGGAAAATCCAAAACTAAAGCTTCCTCTCGTAGTTCTTCTTCCATCAATCTCATCGCCACCCCAATCTAAATTTGTGAAGCCAATTAACTTGAATTCCTTGCTATTGTATTTTAGGGAGTGATGTATCATACCCCAAAGTTATCTCAATATATTCTAGGTAGCTATCCAATGATCCTGACGAGGCTCCAACTGAAACTTACCGAAGATGTTCATAGCAAAGCATATATTTGGTCTAGTATTTACCAGATACATCAAAGAACCTACCGATTGACGATAGGAGGTAGGATCCACGAGACTTGACTCAGATCTCCTCAACTTCTTGAGATTGGTGATCATAGGAGTAGTCATGTGTTTGGAATCCATCATCCCAAATTTCTGCAACAACTTAATGATGTACTTTCCTTCCCCCAAATATATCTCCCCTCGATTTTTCCATATTTCCATACATAGCTAATAGTGCATCAATCCTAGATCCTTCATCTCAAATTCCACTTCTAGCATCTTCTTAAAATCTTGTATTCTTCTCTTCACGCCTGTGATCAATATATCATTAGCATACAATAGAGTAATGGTTGGCTCATTATTCACGACCTTGATTTAGATATTTGGATCATTGGAACTCTTCACGAACCCAATTCTTAGAAGGTATGCGTCCATTATTCCATGTCATGCCTTAGGAGCTTGCTTCAAACCATACATGGCCTTCTTGTGTCTATAGACATGAGTGTCACTGCTATTTTCTTCAAAGCCTTTAGTTTGCTCAATCAATACTTCCTCATCGATGGTCCCATTCGGAAATGTTATCTTTGTTTCCATTTGTTGGATGTTCCATCCCATTGTAGTATCCAACAAAACAAAAGATTTAATGGCAGTGTATCTTGCAGTGGATGCAAAGGTTTCTTCATAATCTATGTCTTCATTTTAAGAGAAACCTATTGAAACAAATATCACCTTCTATTTGTTTGTGCTTCCATGAACAACGTGTTTCATCTTGTAGATCCATTTCTAGGTGACAACCGATTGTCACTAGGTCTCCAAACAATTTCTGAAATCCCATTCTTCATGACATATTCATATTCTTCTTGCATAGATTTCTTCCATACTTCTTGATGAGCATATTCTTCAAACATAGATGGATCTTCTTCAATTAGCTTTTCTTATATGAAACATATCTAGAATATATCTTTGGCCTCTTTCTTTTCTTGAGGGTTCCTTTTGCAACTCCATGCCCTTCAACATCTTCAGGGGGGGCTTTCAACCAATTTTCCCTCTTCCTTGTGCTTAGTATGACCACAACTTTAATAGGCTGACTTGGCCCTTCTTCTTCCTATTGAATTGTAGAAGGGTTGTTGGGTTTTACTTCTTCTTCTTCAAATATGTGTAGATCTTTGTCATCGGAATCAATAGGAGTATCCTTCAAATTTTTGTTGGCTTGATTCTCATCAAATATAACATCCCTCCTTTCATCAATGTGTCTCCCTTCCTTGATGTAGACTCTACATTCCTTTGAGGAGAGACTATTGGCAACGAAGATCCCTTTAATACTTGTAGAATCCAACTTCTTTCTCTTGTCCTTTGGAACATGATATATGCATGACTCCCAAAGATTCAAAGATGGTCCACACTTGGCTTCCTTCCTATGAATGCTTCCTTGAGTCTCATATTATTGAGAATTCTATGAGGACTTCTATCTTTAATATATATAGTTGTCATTATTGCTTCTCCCCATAAAAACTTTGGTAAATCTAGATCAAGTAGGATTTTTTGTACACCTTATTCAATTTTCCTATTGTTTCTTTCAGCCACTCTATTTTGTTCAAGATAGTTGGGAACAATGAGATCCCTCTTCATTCCTGCTTCATTAAAATTTGAAATTAATTCTTTAGAAGTGTATTCCCCGCCATTATCAAATCCAAAAGTTTTTATCTTCATTTTAGTAAGGTTTCCACTTCATGTCTAAACTCCTTGAATTTCTCGATTACTTCATCCTTTTTCTAGAGAAGATAGAGCCATGTCTTTCTAGAGTGATCATCAATAAATGTTACATAGTAAAGATGGCCTCCAAGAGATTTGTTACACATGGGACCAAACACATCGAAATGTATGAGGTAAAATATTTCTTTAGACCTTGTTTCACTATTTGAAAATGGTTTTCATGTATGTTTTCCCAAAGAGCATTCATTGAAACTCCTTCACGGTCATCTTTTATATTGCGTATGCCATGAACAAGATGTTTAAGAGTAGGAATGACTTTGTAGTGAAGATGACCATATCTTCTATGCCATAGATCAATAGGAGATATTTCCAAATGAGCTAGGACTTGTGGAGGTGGTGTAATGACTCTATAAAAACTTCCTTCATGAACTCCAGTGACCCTAGCTTTATCAATACTAGAATATTTTCCCAAAGCCAAGACCTTTCTATCAGAAAAGAAACTATATCCCATTTATATTCTAAGAAATAAATTAAAAGAAAATTATTTTGCAAACTTGGAACATATAGTATGTTGTTGAGATGTAGTTTTGCTCCATTCTTCATCTTCAAAGATGTAGATATCAATTCTCCAACGACATATCTTTGCATGTTTCCCAATTCCATAGCATGAGAGGATGCTTCCTTTGATAGAGTTCTTAGCGTCTTACTTTCCCCTGTCATATGACTTGATGCTCCATTATCAATGATCCATGCATTATCATCATTGAGGGATCTTGTAACAGTAGCTAAGAACCCTTCGCTTATGACCTAGTTGAATAAGTAGTAGACAATCCTCTTGATCCATCTCCTTGTAGAAGTGAATCTCATTCTTATCATAGAGGGAGCAATAATTTCCTTTAGGCCAACGAGGCGACCTTCAATATTCTTTGAACTTAAATCTCATACCATGTTCAGAAACGAATGCTAGTAGCATTAGGTTTAGATTTCTCTTTCTTGATAATTACTTGTGAATTATGTTGGATTATTTTATTTATTTGTTATATTATCTTTCATCAAGCAATTAGTGAATTATGTGTGGATGAAGTTAAAAAAAAATAAGACACAAGATATAGGAAAAATACTGTAAACAATATCTTCCTTCAATATTTTTCCTTGAGACTCTTATACCTAAACAAAGACCTCCTCCACAATAAGCTAACCTTTGACCTAGCAATAGTAGCACTTTGACTTAAGAAGTCTAATACCATGTTGAGAAATCAATGCCAATATGATTAGTCTTAGATTTCTCTTTCTTGATAATTACTTGAGAATTATGTTGGATTATTTTACTTATTTGTTATCTTATCTTTCATCAAGAAATTACTTAATTATGTATGCATGAAGTTCAAAAATAATAAGACACAAGATATAAGAAAAACCAGGTAAAAAAACTCTTCCTTCAATAGTTTTCCTTGAGACTCTTATACCTAGACAAAAACCTCCTCCACACCAAGCTAACCTTCGACCTAGTAGCAACAACACTTCAACTGTAGAAGTCTAATACCATGTTAAGAAATCAATTCTAGTAGGATTAGACGTATATTTCTCTCTCTTGATAATTACTTCTGAAGTATGTTTGATTATTTTACTTATTTGTTATATTATCTTTCATCAAGCAATTACGGAATTATGTGTGCATGAAGTTAAAAAAAAAAATAAGACACAAGATATAGACAAAACCCAGTCAAAAATCTCTTCCTTCACCAAGCTAACCTTCAACCTAGAAATAGAAACGCTGCGACCCTAGAACTTCAACATGGTAGCTTCCAACATCAACAACAACTTTGAACTAGACTAGGCGACTTCAATCTCTTATCCTTCACCAAAATTTTGATTTTTTTCTTATCCTTCACCTAGTCCAAACCCGAACTCCTTTTGGAACATTCCTTCAACTTCACACTTCTTCATAGCTTCAATCTTTTAGCTTCCAAATATCGAATTATGCTTGAGAGAGTGAGATGCTCAAATGAAGTCGAGATACCTTGTATATATAGCCTTACTTGAGGTCAAATTGCATTCCTTGGGGCTGACATGATCTTCTTGAGGACGACTTGATCTTCTTGAAACCAACTCGCTGTGGAGGTTACACAATTTATTTTTGACTAAAAAATAATTCCTTTTATATCGTTTGAAATCCCAAGAAGGGTCTCATAAAATATGCAATGACTCTATTGACTCTTTCTTAATTCTAGGAGTCCTCAATGGGGAATTTGGCTAATAAAATGATGGCCCAAGCATGAAACCCATTCTTTAGTAAGTTAGTGTAACAATAATAGAAATTCTTTTGAAAAATGAATTTTATGAAGACTAAACCTAGTTACATTTTTCAACACTCTATTCTTAGTGTCGTCCGGAATAAAGGAAGTTTGAACTACTATATATAGACATTTATTCAACCATTTGAGTAGGTAAATCAAGAAAGAAACTTGATTTGCATTTTTCAGGACAAAAAATTGGATGTGAATGAATTTGAAATGAAGGAAGGTCATGCCGACAAATAAGAGGAATTTAACTAGGCAAAGGAAAGCCACAAAATCTCGTCTTTGTGCAACACTTGTGGATAACTTGAAGTCTAAAACATTGCAGGGGGCCAAAGTTACAAAGGAGTGAGATCACAGAATGAAAATTTCATATGTAATAGAGAGATTCAAGACCTTATTTCTTGGACGGATAACATATTTTTGACTAAAGTTTGAATCATGTACATGGGAGGCTCACTTGGTGGTTTGGAGATAGTCTATGTTTTTGGCCAAAGGTCATGATTGTATCATTTCACTTGATTATAAAGGAAGAAAATAAGCACTTATGTTTGTTCCCATAAGAGAGGGGTTTTTCCCTAACTGAGTGCCTACATCTTGTGTTCATCTTGTCTGGTTGTGATCTTCATGGTTTTCGAATTTACTTAATGACAATAAAACACTATTTTAATAAATAAAATATTAATATAATATTCCATATAAATGTCAAGTAAAGGGAAATCAAGAAGAACTTTCCCTGATGTTTCCCTAAGGATTTATCAACATAGTTGACCCTTGTAATGGGGGACAACATTTCATCCTTCTAAACCCTAACCCACACATGTTCAAGACTGATTATGCTTGCTTGTGAACATAGTACCCCTTTTCCATAGGGCTTCACATCTAACCTAAATGCAAGCTCAAACCATCCACACACACACACACACACACCCACACACACATAACCTACAACTTCTAGAGCATATTGTTTGATACTAGAAATCCCCATAAATATTATATGTTTATCTATAAGCCCCCAATTTATTGATTTGATTCTAAATTTATTTAAGGGAATATATCTAGAAAATATCCTACACAATTCCTTTTTTTATTTTGATGCTTTCAACCAGGAAATTCAAACAAGGTTTTTTGAGTACCCTCACATTGCTATCAATGGTCAGAAAGGCCTTTGTCCTAACATCTATACACATTTTTGTGCCTGCAATAACAAAGTTAGCTAGAAAATAACTATATTTTCAAAACAAGAACACTTGTATTGAATAACAATAACATGTTCATTTAACAATCAATAATTTTTTAGGCCATTAACTTCTACAGTAATTATCTAGTCTATACTTTACTACAAAAGCTCCATTTTCACATGTCTACTATTCACCATTTAATTATTCATATACATATCTATTATTTTTAGGAATATGATTAAGTCCTCCATGATCCTCCCAACCTTACCTAACTCTTTGTCAATTTCCCCCAAGCTCCACCCCCCTAGGTGTCAGGAAACTTTGCATAAATTTTAGTTAGGATTCACCTCCAAGACCCTTTAGCAATATCTTGCTAATCTTCCAAGTTCAACTAGCCTTTCTCTCCCACTAGTGTTCTCTCTTAAAGGTACTATCTTCATCTCCCATAGTTCCTCGTACATAATCTAGTGCGGCACATTTTAAGGATTCAAATATTATTCCTATGTATAGTATTATATGTGATTATTGGGCTACAAAGTCTTACATGTAATCATGATACAAATTGTAAAGCAGTATGGTTGGTGGTTGACCATTACAGAGAACTAAGTAAGTGGTCATGATTGAATGTATGATTACTAAGAAAGTAATTTCACGGAAAGAAATAAATTTGATAGAAATAAAAAATTAATTAGAAATAAGTAAGTCTTAAAAGAACCTTAACCCAAGACCTATTAAGAACCGGTTAGTAATAAGGGAATACAGATTAAACAACTTTGGCTAAACCTAGTTACAGAAGAATTTGGTAAACACTACATATATATTTTTAATAAGGATCTAGATTTCTACGTTAAAGAGGAACAACTAAATAGTGTGTACCAAAAGTTGCTGCATAAAAATAAGTACAATGAGTATAAATAAGAGTGGATACATTTCTATTTATGGAATTGAAAGATAAAAGATCGTAAATATTAGAGTTGCCAACTGTAAATATGGAACCCCTCCACTCCTCAACCCTACTAATTTGTGGATCTATGGCATGAAACTTCTATTATCTATCGTTGTGGTCAAAACAGTACCATACACTATAATTTCTACTACAAATGAATCATGGCTATCATAATAAGCAATGTTAGGGTCTCTACATTCACGAACAAAATCATTTTTTTAATATTTTAAAATTATTTTCCACTTTGTAATAAATAAAGAAATTAAATCACTCTCCACCAAAAAAAACTATGTAATAATTTAAAAAATAAATTAATAAACATTTTCATAAATTTGATTAAAATACAAAATATGTGCAAACCAATAATTTTTAAATATAAATAAAAATTTATATCAAAATAGCTTAATTATTTTATAATTAAGAAAATAATTCAAATTTTTTTTTTATGAATACAAAATTAATCAATTACATTATAGTGCATTGCATTGTATATGTACAAATAAAATATCCCAGTAAATAAAATGAAAATCCGGAAAGAAAAGTGCAATGTACTCTTACTAACCTTCTTTGGCAGGGGAACCAGCCTGTGGCACTTTTTCATGCTTCTTTCGCCCATCTGACATTCACAAATAAATGGAAAATTTAGGTTTATGTTTATACTAAGAAATTCAAAGCTTGTAATTCAGAATTCTCCAAAATTCAAAACTTCTTTAGCCCATCTGACATTTACAGTAATTCAGAAATCTCCAAAATTAGTATCTCTTTGATGTAAAGGTCAAAAACCGTGATGATGAATGATTGTAATTTTCTGAAAATAATTAATCTAACTTTTGTTACCATCAAGATTTACCAAGTTATTGGCTTGCTTTTGGAAAGTTTGTCATGTAAAATGTTCTGTAGATAATTAATAACTATCAATGGAAAAAATTAAATAAAAATAATAACTGTCATTAACCAGTGTAAAGTGTATATAATTTATCGATTATATTACATTGCATTGTAAATGTACAAGTCAAATTTCAGTAAACAAAAATGAATATCTGGAGAAAAAATGCATGCAACGTAATCTTACTAACCTTTTTTGGAACCGCAACCAGCCCGTAGCTCTAAACAGTTGCAAATTTTAGATTTACATTTATAACTAGGAAATCAAATATTGTGAATAAAAAAATTCTCAATAATTTATGATAACGTCAAATTTCAACCTTATAATGTTTATTATATATTAAATTTAATATATAATTTTGTAAAATTTATTTATAGTAAAAAAATTAGTAATGTAATAAAAAATTTGAAATATCTCAATGGTATGGTTCTTTCTAGAGGTAAAAAATCTTTCAGTAATGAGACTAATTATGTAGTGTAGGTAATTAGTCGATTGTATTATATTGCCTTATAAATCTACAAATAAAATTCCATTAGAAAAAATGAATATCTAAAAGAAAAATGCATGCAATTTAATCCTACTAACCGTCTTTGGAATCTGAACCAGACCGTAGCTCTTTTGCATGATGAGCTCCTTTTGTTGATAGAAGAGATGCACTTTCAACGCAATCGTTACTGCATGTTTTAAAGCTCTTTCCACTCTCTAAAATTCATAAACAAAGGAAAATTTTAGATTTACATATACAAATAAAAAATCCAAAAATGGGGAATAAAAAAAAATCACATAGTATTTATAATGATGTTTTTGATTTATTAGATTAACCTTTATAAAATATAAAAGCCAAAAAAATATTGTAAAATTTCAATATTTTTATTAAGCTTAATATATCATTTTGTAAAAGAAAATTATAATAAAAACATTAAAAAAGTTTTTGGATGGGTTGATATTCATGGAAACAAAGCAATAAAGGGGACTTGTCATCTTCATGCATTTCTCAAAGTCTAATGATGTGCGTTAAGAGTTTGAGGTGTTAATAGTTTGAGGTGATGTTTCAAGAGAAATGCGGATATAATTGATTTTCCTTTTGTCTTTCTTTTAGTTGGCAAACAAAGTTGGATGTGTTAATTTTTCATCAATTTGTTCTAAGTTGCAACTATTACATGGACAATGTCCAATATCATTCAATATAAAAATTTCTCTTCTTCAATTATCCATTGACAGTAGAGCAATAGTAGATAGAACAATTAGACAAATGTACAATGAAAGACAAGCATGAGACAATAGACACAAATTTCGTCATTGACCAAGGAAAAACCCCACTTGGGGAAAACCCTCACAAATCTTCTTCTATTAGATTGTTCAAATGTTCACTAGAGAGAGTACATCATCCAAGAGTCAAAGTCAAACTTTGACTAACCAATATCCAATGTCAATATTGAATATCCATGCAGTAAAATCAATATATGAATGAAAAAGATGATGGGGAGTCAAATCTGGTTAGCTATCAAATCTACAAAAATTCAATAGTTGTTGACTACCCTAACTAGTCAAGTCCAAAATAGTCAAATCAAGGTCAAGTTTGCTCCAATTTAATTGAGTCAATGCCCATTCAATGCAACCTCTTTTATTGGTCAACAATTTGTCAAAATAGCTACAAAAAGTTTAGTCAAACTTAGTCAATACAAAGAGAAATATTGTTGTCACAGTCTGCAATTTTTTGTGGTCAAACCACAAAGTCAACATCAGTCAAACTGTTCAAAATTTCTTGATTTGAGTGTCCTTGAATTTGGCTTGGATAAATCTATTTTTTCCACCCAAAACTAAAATCAAATGATGTCAATTTTAACCTGTTCAACATTGGTCAACTCACAACCAACCTCCAATTTTCCAGGAACTTGGGCAACTAAAAAACAACCACCTGTCCTTCATATGAGAGAGAGAAATCCTTCCAATAGGAATATGAGAGAGAAGATGTCATGTGAGGTGATGAAGTGCGAAATGAAAATGAATGTCTATTGTATTTATATGAATTGATGAGGGTGAAAAGACATGTGCTTTGGTCTTCATGAGACTACATGTAGTTGAAGCTCACCTTGACAATTTTCTCATGAGTGGGCTTTAATTCAAAAACACACCTCTTTGTCTTATTTGAGTGATCTTTAGGTCAATTTTCATCCTCTCAGAAAAAGGAATTTAATGCAATAATTATCTTCATAAAGTGAGTTATATAATGTGGGATTTTGACCCTAGTTGCATAATTTAATGATCCGTCTCAACTAGGGAGGATTCCACCTATCCATATTTGTCCATCAAACATCATGTACCATCTCTACTTGAACTCAACCATGAAAAATCTCTCTAGTATTTTCAAAGCATATTTTCCTTGTGAAAGGAAAATCTTACCCACATTTTTCCATATTTCTAATCCTAGAAAATAAAGCATCAATGTATCTTTCATCTCAAAATCGGAAGCCAACTTCCTCTTACATTTTAGAATGAGAGGATCTACATGTGTCATGAATAAGTCATTAACATATAATACCAAAATTAGAGGCATACCTTGAATTGTTTTGAAGTATAAGTTTGGATCATCATTGCTCCTTGTGAATCCCAAATTTATCAAGTAATTATCGATATATGCATATCAAGCACGAGGGGCTTGCTTCAATCCATATAGATATTTCTTCAATTGACATACATGAGTTTTCATACCATGAAATTCAAATCCTAGAGGTTGTCCAACATACACTTCTTCTTGCAGCAAAGCATGTAAGAAAGCAGTCTTCACATCCATTTAACAGAGAATCCATTTTTGACTTGCAGCAAGGGCTGCTATTGAATAGATGGTTGTATATCGAGTGACAGAAGAAAATATATCATCGTAATTTTTCCCTCTTTTTGAGACAATCCACAAACCATGAACCTTGCCTTGTATTTTTCAATACTTCCATCAATTTGGTCTCAGCACAATATCCCATATGTCACTTTTCATAATAGACTCATATTCTTCGAACTTTGCATCCTGCTAGCCTTGGTCCTTCATGACTTCTTCAAATGTAGTAGGTTCAACCTAAATCATATTACTCATAGCGACAACATATGCTTGGGACTTGCATTTCTTCTTTCTTTCTCTAAAATTTCCATGAGGAGCATCATGTTTCTTGACATCTTGTAGTGTGTCTTTGAGCCAAATTGGTATTTTCCTTGCAAGAGGATTGCATGGAGGAGGATCTAAAGGGTCCATAGGATCCATGAGATCATCAATGATTTCCTTATCAAATTCGAGCATAGAGGGACCTTACAAAATATCCATATCATCACTCTTTTCTTTAGGGGGAAGAGGCAAAGGGAGATCCCTTGCTTTTCTAAGGGAATCATCTTCATAGAATGTTACATCCTTGCTACATATTCTAAATTCTTTAGAATATTCACTATATCCAACAAACATACATTTTCTTCCTGTAGCTTCTAGCTTGTTTCTTTTGTCTTCTGGACCTGAAAAAATAACTCAAATCCTAGACATGTAGGCACAACAATGGGTAGAAAATTCCCTGTACGCATGCATACTAATGTTGTGGGAGCGTCTAGATCCTTCTTGATGCACGATTATCCATATCAAGGGAGTGTTTGGGTGCTTAATGGTCAACAAATTCAGTGGGACCGAGGGTTTGGTTAACTGAGTGGTTGGGATGGTTCCTAGGAGTCATGTTGTTGATGTGGAAGGTCTATTTAGTGTGTTTCCATCGGTTCGACTTCATTAAGCTGACTTAAGAGGTCGAATCATATCATAGTGACTTATCACCACATGTTTACCCTATTTCGTCAGTTTCTTAGGAAGATGTGGGAGGAGGGCATTACAAAAGATGACCCCCAAGAGAATGCATACGAATAGGACCACACATATCAGAATGAATGAGAGGAAGAATTTCTTCCATCTTATATTTTCTATATGGGAATGGTCCCCTTATCTTGTTTCCACTTGCACACTTAGGACATACTCCATTATGTTGAGCTTTAGAATAGGGGATCTCAAGACCAACTTCTTTAATTTTGGAAGAACATCATAATGTAGATGGGCTAGCCTTTGGTGCCACAATGTTTCTTTCATTGAGTAACATAGGCAGTGGGCTCTCCTTCATTTGGTCGTTGAATTCTTCCTCTCGATATCATCCTTGATTCTTCTTGACTGAGATTCCCAGCAAGCTCATCAAATGCTGGGAAGTTAATGTTTGTTTCCTACAATAGAAATGAAGGTTTCCCACATGGGAGGTAGCATCTAAGAGTTACAATCATTAATTCCCTATAAGGTGTGCTTTCCACAATTCTTTGTAAATGATATTCAAGATGAGATATCATCATAATATATGATTGCATGATTTCTTCTTTGTTCATCTTCGTGTCTTTGAGTTTATCTTTCAAAGAGATTATTTCATTCAATTTTTTGACTTCCTACATGCCATCTATATCATCATACATGTCCTTAGACCACCTCAAATTTCCAACACACGCAAGTAGATTATCTTTTAAATCATCAGTTCTTTTAACCCACCTTTCTTATGCTTGTTTTTTATAGTAGTAGAAGCATTTTCAAGAGGCTCGGGTACTCTTCCTTGAATTAAGTCTAAAACATTATTGTTGTCAGCTATGATCACCAACCTAACTTTCCCCACGACAAAGTTATATGAATCACCAAACTTCTCATGCTCCTTGAAGAAAGAGGGAGATATTTTCAGCAAAATATTATTCCTTTTCTCAATTACCTTATAGAAAATAGATTCTCTTTCTCTATGCCTCCTTGGCTTGTCCTCACATTATAGCTTTGATACCTTATTAATTTTTCATCAATTTGTTCTCTGCTACAACTATTACTTCAACAATATCCAATAACATCCAGTCTAACAATTTCACTTCCTTAATTATCCAATGACAATAAAGAAATATTAGATAGGATAGTTCAATAATTGCACAATGAAATACAACCTAGAGATAAAATATAGAAATTTGGTCAATGACTAGGGAGAAACCACACTCGAGGGAAAACCCTTGCAAATCTCCTTCTATCAAATTGTCTTCAAATGTTCAGTAGGGAGAGTACATTATCTAAGGCTAACTAATATCCAATTTCAATACCCAATATCCAAACAATAAAATCAATATATCAACGAGGAAGAGTCAAATATGGTTAGATATCAAATATGCAAAAAGTCAACAATAGTTGACTTCCCTAACTAGTCAAGTCAACAATAATGAAATCAAGGTTAAATTTTCTCCAATTTATTTTGGTTAATGCTTAGTGAATGCAGATTCTTTTGCCGGTCAATGATTAGTCAAACATGCTCCCAAAACATCAGTCAGACTTAGTCAATGGGTAGAGAAAGAATGTTTTCAAGGTTTGTAGTTTTCTTTAGTCAAACGAGAAAGTCAGCATTAGTAAAACTTCACAGAATTCCGCTATTTGAGTGTCCTTCAATGCGGCTTGGAAAAACTAAAATTTTCTACCCAAATCTAAAGTTAAACTTATTAGTTTCACCCCATTAAATTTTTGTAAATGCCCTACAACAAACCTACAATTCTCCTACAACTCATCACAGTCAAGAACAATCATCTATCCTTCATATGAGAGAGAGAAACCTTCCAATCTCAATTGTAAAAACTAATACGAATAGGAGGGAGAAGTGATGTGAGGTGCTGAAGTGCCAAATGAGGTTGAAGATCTCGTTTATTTATATGAATCGATGAGGGTGAAAAGACATGTTTTTTGGGCTTCATGAGTCTACATGAAGTGAAAGCCAACCTTGAAAATTTTCTCATGAGTAAGCTTTAATTCAAAAACACGCTTCTCCTTGTCCAATTTGAGTGATATTTTTGTCCATTTCAGTCCTCTCGAAAGGTCAAATTTAACGCAATAATTATCTTCATCAAATCATGTGGTGAAAGTGGAATTTTGAGCCTACTTGCATAATTTTAAAGGATGTATGGGAATGCATGGGAGGATTCCGATGGTATCATTCCCTATTTCTCAAAATAATGGCAATTTTGGAAGGATTTGAACCCTATTATGGAAATGTTCAGATAATCTCGGTTGTCGTCCATCATAACCAAATTTGGGACCCAGACCCAAGGTGCCCTCCTCAGTCGATACTCTGCATCTGAGCAGTGCCTTTGAGGTTGTTGAGGAAAAGATTGGGCGAAGGGTTCCTTTGTTGGATAACTTGTTGGCTTACAATTTTTTGGTAAAATTTGTAAGCCATGTATTAAGGTTGTTTTACATTGGCTTCCTTTGTTGGTCAGATTGTGTGTCTAATAGTTTGGTGGGTTTCCTCTAGGGAATTCTAACTAGTCTTGATGGTAGAATTTGGAGGCTCTTCGTGGCTCGGGAAACAAATATTCTATGAATTGGTATTTTGGGCTTCAGAAACTGGAAAAGGGCTGGTTGGTGGACCTATTTGGTTTTTTTGTAATTTTTCTTCTTGATGTTTTGTTTAATGGATGAGTCTACAAAGTTCTAGGCCATATCTGAATTTTGGTAATCTTTCCCTACTATTTGGATATTTGTCGAGTCTCTACATCATTTTAGGCCCCATTGAACATGTTTGGTTAACTTTTGGGGTGGCTTTTGATCGTTCCACTTCCATATGTCATTCATATTGGGGTCTATGGTTAATGAGGTGTCTTGTGGGACAAAGGGGTCAACTAGCTAGTGCAATAGAAACATGCCTTCTCTGGGCAATAATATTGAGGGGCAGCTGGTGAAGATGCTTTCTCGACATGACCAGGCAAATAACAGACTATAGAGGATGAGTATCCTAGCTATGTAGCAACACCATGGACTCGGCCACAGAGAAGCAACTCATTCACTGCTCTCTTGGTCCTTTCACTCCATAGAAAACCCTCCTATGACACAAGACCTTGGTGGTGTGATTTGACAACTCAGTGTTCCATTAGACTAGCTTAATCAGGATTGGCTTGATTTCACAATGATAACATTGATTTTATGAATCATATCCACCACAAATTTTGGGAGATGCATGATATAGTGGTCAACCTATGGAGAGGACAGGGTGCATCCATGAGCACCTTGATTGTGTAGAAACTTTTTTAGCTCACATGGAGGGGTTGTGGCACATCTATGAGTAGCTTGATCGGCTGGTAACCTATTTGGCTCATATGGAGTGGCAAGTGCATTGTGGATTCAGACCTCTAACATCCCCTAAATCAGGGCTAGATCATCTTACCCCAGTAAACTCTAATAAGATTTTATGCTTATTGATTATCTCTTTGTTTTATGAGTGTTTTGACACTTTTTGCTTATTCACTTATTTAAAAATATTCTATTTTGGAATTTTTTGAAATATAACATAAAAAGATGTAATCTTCTAAATTAATAGAAAAAAACTAAATTTACAACAAAAATTAGCACATAATAATTTAAAATTCTTCCCAAAATTAATTTTAATTTTATGTGAAGATGAAAACCCCAAAACAAGCCATAACAATAACTAACTAAAATATGTAATTGATCAATTATATTATATTGCCCTATAAATCTACGAGCAAAATTCTGGTAAATAAAATAAATATATGAAAACAAATGCATACAATATATCTTACTAACCTTCTTCGAAACGGGAACCAACTTGTAGCTCTTTGGGATGATTTGCTCCTCCTATGGAGACAAAAGATCGACTTTTTAGTGTAGTCATCATTATTACAAGTTCTAAACTTCTTTCCACCGTCTGCAAATGGACATTTTAAATTTAAAATCTATGTAATATATTTCTAATAAAATCGAGAGAAAAAAAAAAATAATGATGGGATACAATTTGAATCATATAATAAAAATATTGCTAAATCTAATATATAGTTCTGGGAAACAAAACGATAATAAAAAAATTAAATATAACGAAAGTAATTCATAACTATCTTCAAGGTCACTAAGTGTTGAAAAAATTCGAAGAATGATTGTTACTAACTAGTATCTAATTGATGAGTAATTGCATATGTTTCATATGAATAAAAACACTCTACAGTAATAGAAATGGATTTTTTTTTCCCGTTATTTTCAAAACATACTACATAATATAAATAAATTCAATATGATAAAATGATGGAATATTGTGATTTAAAATTTTTATTTTAAAATGAAATTATAATTATTTAAACTCTATTATTAAAATTTTACATATGCTTTTGAAATATTTTAATTTTTTATTAATGTTATTTTATATTTATTCATAATTATAAAATTTTATTAAATTTATATATATATTAAATTATTTTTATAACTTATATATGTATTATATATATATTTATAGACTATTTTTTTTATATATGATATATAGTATATAGTGTAATTTGCAAGCATTTTTAATTAGTGATGACATGTTTTCTACTATATCTAATTTAAATTTACTGTCGAAATTCCCTACTAATCACCCAAAATAAATAAATAAAACAAATTCCATTATAATTTTTGTGGGACATTTAGTTATTAAACTTTAAACATATTTGATTTTTTTTTTATTATTTTTATTAATTCTATTACATAAATTATTGATAATTATAAAAAGAAATTACTCACCAAAAAATTGTAGTTTAAACAAGAAAATATTATATGTGTGAGATGTAAACGGGTAGCTTATATAAAGTGTGATGTAAACCATGAAATTCAATCTTCAAATATTCTTAAGTTAATATACCAAAAATAAAATAAAATAAAACATTAAGTCAAACAATTCAATTAGAAACATTAAAATATTGTTAGAAACGTTATTGTAACATACTCGGGTACCTTAAGAAAACAAAATTATCATTTTTTACATAATGATCTCTATTTTATATGAATTTATTATACTATACTAATTTAGATCACTCTTCTTATTTTCATTATGATCGTATGTTAATATGCTTTTAGCCTCCATAGAATCCATAAAAAAATGCTTTTATATTTACACACTATGTTACATAGATAATTATTGTCCTTCTCATGGTATACTGTTTACCTTCGTTCAACCTTATTCTCATCCAACTTGACCCTGCCCCACCTGGAGGCATGCCAATCACATCGAGAGGTGGAGTAAGATCTATGGCTAAGATAGGTTAGGGTTAATCTGATGGTGGAAAGGAGAATTTGAGTTTACAAGGTAACTATCTACCCCCTTCTTGCACTCAATAGCTTATTCCTCCCTCTGACTCTACCATTTCCAACTCTCCAAGTTGGAAATTTACAATTGTTGTGAGATCACTTCTTAATGGCTTCAACCTTGTAAACAAGTGTGGTTGAATGTTTATTTTGTTCTTTAAATCCAAAAATGCACTTATCATCTTTAGTCTATTAATATTGATTTAGTATAGAATCTAGTGTTTGTCATGTTTTTTGAGATAATCCAGGGTTTGCACTGGCATATAGAGATCTTGGGAGGCTCCGTTAGGAGTAAGTTCATGGTAACAAGTTCATTATAGAGTTTCTTCTACCTAGTAAGTTTTCTTCGGCCAGTTCTGATTGAAATATGTCCTTTAATATTTCCTTATTATTTAGTAGTATTCTAACAATTTAGAATTTTTACAAAACAACGAAACAAATGGAGGCATGAAAGTAGTATCAAGTAAGTCTCCTACTATAATCTATTTTGGTGGGATTTCCTTTTGCGAATATGACTATTTTATGAGCCTTGATTTTAAAGCTTGGTGGTGTCTGAACTTGTAGTATTAACTTAGCATTGCTTTGTTGTGGCTGATTTGTCAAGTTTACACACTCAATTCTAGGTTACATCTTTTAACTATGGGTTTTCCCTTGGTTGTTTTTTTAGGTGCCATAAGTTCTATATCTTGGAGGGTTTACTATGCCACCCTCTCCATGATGGTTTATTAGCTTATTTAGGCGACACCTAATATTTTTTATAATGAATTACAACATTACAACCCTAAAATTATATAGGCATTAGCCTTGATTCCTATTTGTTTGGCGGCCCTATTTTTATTGGATTTATATTTTATGTTCTGGTACTAAGCGTGTTTGTGTAACCCTTCATCAATGATTAAAACTTCCTTACACATAAGAAAAGGGTAAAAATACCCAAGACTACGTCCTCCTGTTGTAGTCATTAGATTCTTTCTCTATAATTTGTGTTACACCAAGTTAGAGTACTTACATGATATTTTGCTAGATATTTTGAGAATAGTGCATAGTTATATAATTTAATTATTACCAAGACTGACATATCAATTTTTCTTATATATATGTTTGCCATTTTTTTCTGGTTGTTGTAGAATGAACATATAATGAAATTTAGAATACTCATATTGCGTTTATTTGTTGTTAGAATTCCGTCTTTGTAATTATAGTCAAAAAATTTAAGGGTTTCCTATAGTAACGACGTTCTCATATTATTTGAAGCTTATTTACTTAAATTCATTCTCACACTAGACCTGTATATGTCCTTTGTTGGTTTTTACATCACTCATTGTACTGTATTTGCTTGGGAAGCATTATTCATTCACATAGTAATTAGAAGTGTGTTTTTATTAAATAGTTACAATTAGCCCTCCAGGGACTATGGATTATTTTTGGTTTCTATTGAGTTATTTTACCATAGAAACTAACCCATACCCCAGCTAAAGTCCAATATATTTTGGTTTTCATTGGCCTTGTCATGTCTTTCAATCCCTCGAGACTGTCCACACAATGTGTTATCACCAACCACCCCATTTATTATAGTATTTTTAAACAATTCTTTACACGTGAGAAATAAAGACTTCTTGCTTTCACGATATAGATCAAATACATTCTATTCACCAATATTAAACTAAATAACACTCTGCATATCTGAATACAATAGTCAACATCAAATTCAATATTTGCAACCTTAATCTAACGAAATAACCATCTTTGTCAATGATTATTTTTTCACTATCGCCAGCGTATCACAAGTTACTGGGAAGAAATACTCCTCCAAACCAAGGAGACCAGTCCTTACTATGTCCACCTCCCGAGAGAAATCTTCACATTCAGGTTGGTTTGGAACAAAGATATGCACAATACCACCCTAATACTATCTAATCCCAACCAGATGTAGTCTAGAAAATTTGTTTTTGATTACTGAGGTCCACTTATTATTTCACTAGCTTAACAAACTCTAGAATTCCTGAATGTAATAGTTCCTTTCAAAATACAATTCATGGTCTTCTTCTCAAGGTAGCCTCAAGTTCCCCTAACCCTATTGGCCTCCCTTCTTTTCTTAGCCATATTTTCTCAAGAGGAGTTTTGGGCAAGTAACCACCTTGCCCATAATTGTTTCTACCCATCTAAATGTGAACTCTCCTTAATGTTTTATTAAGTTAAATCAACAAACATATCTAAAAATATCGAGCCTTTACATGGCCCACAAACAAAAATCCTTTTCTTACAAGTAGTAAAAAAATATGTACAAGTTTTTACCATGGGATATTACATCTCCTCTACCCCTCCCCACCCTCTTTCAGGAAAATATTATCCTAATTTTTTTCCAGTCCTCACAACAAGATTAGCTATGATTCCTTTATAATTTTTTCATCTTCCCAGGTAGCCTGTTCTAGGTTAAGCTGACTCCACTACACTTTATGTTGGGTAATAGCTTGCTTCCATAACATTGTTTCTCTCTAATCTAAAATACATATGGGTTCAACTGAAAATTCCCAATTTGGTTTGACCTACATTCACAATTAAAATTCATCCTTTTTTCTTCCTTAACCAACAATTATTAGAAGAAATTCATATAAATTTACTTCAGCTATCACTTACATGTATGTTATTCCAGCTAATAATATTTCTAAGATCATAAATATACTTTTTCAATGGTGAAACACGAAACACGTTGTGACGCATATGCGACTAGGTAGGGCCAACTAATAATCCACATGACCAATGTAGGCATAAATAGAAAAAGGGCCACAAAATCACGGAGCTAGCGTTTCGCACCCTGCACAATGAAGAGTGCTCTTTTTGGGTTTGAACCACATGTAGACATGATACCCTACTTGAAATTCCTGATAAATTTTCTTTCTCTCAACATAAAGATTGTATGAATTTGCCTTCTATCGTCAAAGCTACGAAATTAGAAGACACATGAAATTAAGACCAATTAAAACTTCTCAACTAGAAAGATGCATCAGAAAGGGTTGTTAAACTCTTGTTGTGCAATTGGGGTACACTAATTCCAAGGCAAATACTATAAATTTAGAGAATTTAGCTATTGTACAACAATTTTCAATATGCTAAGTCATTATGATAAGTGATTGAATAAGCATTAGTAGTAGCATAATCACTTAACATATTGAAAAGCTTTAAGATTACCCATTCTACAACAATTGTTTTCTATGCTTGATTCACCCAAATTTGATAGAATGAAATCATTTTACCTTAAAAATTGCCAAACAATTATATATAGACTATATAAAAATATTATAAATTTGAATATTTTTACAAAAATATCTCCAAACATTTAATATATTTCATTTAATGGAATACTGGGATTCACCAAGGTTTCTGAACTTTAACATAAATTTTCATTCTTAAAATTTTCCCTGAAACAAAGATATCATCAATAAATATTGATACGTTTTTTTCAAGATATTGATGAAATATATTATTCATAAGGCACATGAATGCTTTTGGGGCATTAGTGAACCCAAAATGAAATATGATAAACTTGTAGTTCCTGTAGTGAGTTCCGAAATTGATGGTATCTAGTGTGAAAATCAATTTTTTAGAACATAGTAGTGCCCTTTACCTGATCAAACAGATTGCCTATCTAGGATAGTGGGTATTTGTCCTTAACTCTTATTTATTTATTTTTCTATAATCAATGCAAATACATAAGATATAGTCCTTCTTCCTAACAAAGAGTCCATAAGATCACCAAGGTGACACACTTGTGTGGATCTAGTCCTTGTCTCGTAGCTTCTATAGCTGCACTTTAAGCTAGGATGGTCTCGATATGCTCATGCAATAAGATGTTGTAGATACTGGAGTGGGTTTTGGGACTAGCTCAATAGTAAAGTCTATATCTTCCTTAGGGGAAAATTATAGATATCTCTCTAAAATACATCAAAAAATTGTTGGAGAATGGGTAAATTCTCTAAAGTTATATAAATTCCTTTTCAAAATAAATACTTCAAGAAGATTTAAAGTGCTAGGATTTAAAAAAATAAATCAAGCATTGGACGCCATGGAGGGGTGTAAGGGGCGGAGCATCACTCCCTCCTACAGTCAAGCAGTCTCTAGCCATGGCAAGAAATTGCTGGAGGTTGAATTTTTTTTCAGGAGGAGGGAAATTGGACAACGAAGACACACAGAGGTAGAATAATAGGAGGGAGGAAGATAAAATAGAAAAAGGAGAAGAGAACAAGAATTAGAAAGCATAAAACAAAAAACAAAGTGGTCCATGTAAGCCTAAGGTTGCTATCATACCCAGAGTGGCATTAAGTGATCCAGCACTACAGGTGCATATGGATCACAAGACGACTTACGCAATCATTTGTAAATTCATGGGGTGATGGACAACGAAGAAAGCGCTATAGGCATGGATTAAATATCACTAGAAACCTAAAGGGGTTATAGACCTAAACCTTGGATCAGAGGGTCTCTTCGCTGCAGTCTTCACTAACATTGAGGATAAATACATGGTGTTTGAAGGAGGGCGCTACTTCTGTGTGGTTTCAGGCCTCTATATGCAGCCTTGGATGATGAATTTTGTTTTGGAGAATGAGACTTTCATTTCGGTCCTGGTTTGGGTACGACTCTACTCCCTACCTCTAAACTACTGCCAACCAGAGTCATTATCAGTGATAGGAAACAAACTAGGGCATTTTGTTAAAATATCTGAGGCAAATAGAAGGGGAAAGTACACTTCCTTCGCTCGTATATGCGTGGAGATGGATCTCTCCGGAGCTCTACTCGATGAAGTGATCTTGAAAGTTTTTTATGAAGAATGGGTACAAGTAGTGGATTATGAACATGTTCCTTTCAGATGCCGAAAATGCCATGAACATGGGCATCTTTTCAGGGATTTCCCTATCAACAATACAAAGAGTAGAAGTAAAGTTACAATAGGGAAAGAAATTGATAGCTTACACAAGGTGGGAAATAGAGGTAAAGGAGGGAAAAGGTTACAAAAATCACCACAACAAGGAAAACCAGACAAGCTAAAACAGGTACAAGATACTAGAAGAAGAAGAGGAGTTAGCAAAGGAAAATTCGGCCATGGAGGACAGCCCAAGGGAGAAGGAAAAGGAAGAAAATATGGAGGAGACACAGGATATTAACCAACAAAATGAGACTATGATGAGCAACATGGAACTTGAAATGGACCAAGAAATGACCTCGAGTGAGGTGGAAACAATGGATCATGAACTGCAGGATATTCTCGAGACAGAACATCTAGATCTAGAAAAGATCCCAAAACTGGGTACCATGGAAGGTATGGATTCATTACCTCAAGAGGAGTTTAATAGAGTGCAATATTTGTTTATGTGAAGAACTTAGGTAAGAGGGATGGGAGGTAAAAAAAACCTCGAGAGACAAGACAACGAAGGGGAAAAAACTTGAAAACCACATCAGGACTCGCTCCCAAAAACCCAAGAAGGAAAAGGGGTGGAAAGAAACAAAACGAGTTGCTGATAGAATGTGGAAAATTGATGATAGATTCAGGTAAGATGAAAGATCTAACCAGTTACTCTTTTACACATCTTTCTTAATGAAGCTCACATCTTGGAATATTAGAGGTCTAGGAAGTAAAAGGAAGCAAACGAATCTTCACAACCGAATGAAAGAAGAAACTCCACATATGATTTTCATCTAGGAAACTAGATGTTCAAATCAAAAAATAAGAGAAATACATAACAAATGGCTTAATAGATATGACTTTCTAGAAGTCAGAGCAGACAAAACAGCAGGAGGTATTCTCACACTTTGGAAACCTCAAAGAATAGCCATAGTGGATACTGAAGCATCTAGGAATTATTTATCAGTGGTTATTCAACCTTTCGAGACAAGGAAATTGATTTAATCACAAATGTTTATTGTCAAAAAAAGCCTAATGATAAATTCAAGCTGCTTACTTCTCTAGAGGATCTAAGATATAGACATTTAGGAATACCTTGGATTCTAGGAGGGGACTTTAACATGATCAAATTCCTGTCAGAAAAAAAGGGTGGGAACAGAACTCTAGGCAAGGACTCTATAACATTTTAGAATTTTATAAACAACTTGAAGCTAGTTGACATAGATACAAGTAATGGCCTCTTTACGTGGAACAACAAAATAGGAGGAGAATCTCAAGTAGCCTCATAGCTAAACAGTTTCATTATCTTAGAGGATCTTATGCTCACAGACCTTGATATGACAGCGATGATTCTCCTCTTTGGTGGCTCAGGCCATTTGCCTATTCAATTGGAGGTGAACGGCATTGGAACCCCAAAAAATAGACCTTTTTGTTTTGAAAATATCTGGCTCACACATCCAGACTTTATTAGCAACATTCAAAAATGGTGGAAATAAGATCTGCAGATCTAGGGGACGAGAATATTTCTATTACACAAAAGATTGAAACATATCAAACTTAGGCTCAAATATTGGAATAAGAATGAGTTTGGCAATATTTTTTTACATAAAAACATAGTTGAAAGGAAAATGCAACAAATTAATCAAACCCTAATCATTGATGGATTTAATGGGGACAAAAGTGAATAAGCTAACAAGAATCAATAGGAATCGGAGGACTTATGCAAAGAATAGGAAATATTTTGGAGACAAAAATCAAGAGTAAAATGGCTAAAAGCAGGGGATAGAAACAAAAGTTTTTTCCATAGATATACAATGGAGCACAAGTCTCACAATAGGATCTCAATGATCAAGGATTCTAGAGGCCAGCATATCAATACCCACAAAGAAATAGAAGTTGTGTTGGTTCAACATTTCCAAGGCATAGCAGAGGAACCTCTCTTTGATAGATCACAATTTATCAGGGACTTCACAAAGCACATTCCTAAGCTAGTAACAAGAGAAGATAATTATAATATTAATAGGTTAGTGAATGAAGAGGAGGTCAGTGAAGTCATCAAAGAAATGCAGAATGGAAAAGCGCAAGGCCCGAATGGTTTCAATGTAGATTTATTTAAAGCATGTTGGAGTATTGTCAAGCATGTTATAATGAATGTGGTGGAGGACTCTAGGAATATTAGAATAGTATTGAAGGTGCTCAACACATCCTTCATCTCCTTGATTCCTAAACAAGAAAATTCTATGAAACCAGATGGATTCAGACCTATAAATTTATGCAATGTGGTGTATAAGATAATCTCCAAAATAATTGCCAACAGATTTAAACCCCTTCTTCCTACTCTGGCTTCTGTGGAGAAAATGGTGTGTGTGGAGGGCAGACAAATTCTCAATAATATCATTCAAGCTCATGAGGTTCACTCATTGTTAAGTAAAAGGCAGACAAGAATGATTATGGAATTGGAACTAAAAAAGGCTTATGATAAGTTAAATTGGGCCTACATTAGGAAGGTCCTTCTAGCTTACGGATTTGAAAACAACTGGGTAAGATGGGTAATGCCCATGGTAGCTACCTCTAGATTTTCTATTCTGTTGAATGGTTCTCCATCAAAGACCTTTAAGCCTTTAAGAGGCCTTAGGCAGGGAGATCCTCTCTCCCCCTTTCTCTTTATTCTTATGATGGAAGGACTAGGTCGAGCCATCAAGTTTGCTAATGAAACAGGTAAGATATAGGGTTTCAGACTATCCAGGAACGGACAAGTTTTAACCCATCAACAATTTGTAGATGATACCATGCTACATGGCATCCCCACGAGCAAGGAAGCACTAGCTTACAAACAAATCCTGCGTGACTTTGCTATGGGGATCGGTACAGAGGTAAGCCTTTCCAAATCAAAGATTTTCTTTTTCAATACTAACATTGCTATTTAGTGAAACATTTCCAGAATTCTGGGCTTTCAAAGAGATATGCCTCCATCCAAATATTTGGGAGTACCACTCACAAAAAAACCTCTAAGAAAGACAGTTTGGGAGCCTGTGATTAATAATCTACAGGACAAGACTTGAAAATGGACAAACACATCTTTGAACTTGGCAGGCAGACTGGGGCTCACAAAATTTGTCCTTCAATCAGTTCCCATCTTCATGTTTTCAACTATTCCAGCTCCAAAAGGAGTTATGCAACAATGCAGAAATATCCGAAGAGATTTTCTTTCGGGCAAGGGGGGAGAAAAGAAGAAATGGGCCTTAGTAGCCTGGGAAGAGATATGTAAACCTAAAACACAAGGAGGTTTAGGATTGGATGGTCCTGAAGCGCTAAACAATGTTTTGAGGATAAAATTATGGTGGAGATGGATAAAAGATTGAGATGCTTATTGGGAACAAACTTGGACTAGAAATGTTAAAAAATTATATATTATGGAGCAATGGAACACATGAAATAATGCAAAAATATAAACACAGAAAACGCACAAAACAAGAGAGACATAGATATACGTGGTTCACCCAGTTTGGGCTACGTCCACACCGAACAGCCAGTCCTTCCTTTGTATTATCCATCAAAATGAAGAGACACAACCTACAGCAAATCCGCTGTAATATCCTCTGTCTTTTCTCACAGTCTCACCTCTATGTTTCTCACTCACACTGAATACACATCTATCTCACAGCCTCAAATACAATGCCCTCATACAACGAGAGGGGTTGCCTTCTAGGGCAGAAAACCCTAAACTAAACATAATTTCTACCGTCAGATCATCCGCCTAATCAACGTCCCAGATTGACTAGAAATTACTATACTTTTACAAGGAAATTTTACAGCTGTTTTTAGCTTCGAGGGCAGCCGCCCCCCCCCTGGACCCCCCCTGCAGCGAATATTTTACGGGCAGCGTTGCCGCCCCCATATTGAACTGGGGTCCAATGTGGCGGTACTTTTGAATATAGAAGATAATCAAGCTCCACACCCAACAATCTCCCACTTGGAGACTGATTGTAGCAACTCCACCGCTGCTCCATTTGCTGGACAATCACTCCTCTTTGGACCTGGTTGTTTCTCATCTTCATCGTCATCCTTGAAGACCAACTGAAACTGAGCA
>APFE031124234.1:38188-81609 GCA_000404065.3 Pinus taeda | reverse complement strand
CTATCCATGCGATTGAATGTGTCGAAGTCGAACATGGTAGAAACCTCTTGATTACCAGTCAATGATGTAAACTGTTAACAAGCGTGAGAGAAACCACCAATAATGACAATGGCTCTCAAAGTACTCAGCACAATCCATGAAATGTGATAAGATGTGTTGATGTCGAACATGTCATGGAAGCCTTTGATCGAAAGTCAATGATGTAAACTGTCGTCAAAGGCGAGAGACCTGCCATTGAGGCATGCAGATCTCAAGGTACTGACGATTCCTAGATCATCTTTCTAGATAATGAGCTGAAGTCGATAGAAAGCGATCTGTCGCATGCAAACCCACAACACGGAATCATAGTTCAAGTTGAAGAAATTTAGTTGCAAGGACTGACTTAGGGATGGTCAAGATGGATGACAGATATTTTGCAGATGAATGGCTTATTTGCATTGAGCTCTTGAACACATAACGACATGACAGATGGTTTGGTGATGATTGACCCAAAGTTAATACCCAGAAACCGGTTGAATACTTTCAATATGGTTTTATCAACTATTAGGTAAAGGATTTCCCAACCCAGGTGAATGAAAGTGTCGTGTTCAAGAGTGTTTATAAAGTATGACAAACAGACTCACTTTTCTCTCTTTTCCCCCACCATTTCTGGCAAGTACCTCTTTATTTTTTACAAGCTTGAGGAGGATAACATATGCTTGATTATAAGCTCACCCTTCGGGTGAGTCCAACTTAGTTTAAATATGAACCCTAAGAAGGAGTGGTCCATTCCTATTTGTAATAGAACAGGTCCTTTACTGTCGAAATTTAACGAGTCCAGTATAGGAGAAACGCGGCGTTTTTCATTTTTAGAGAGTCTAAAAAAAACTTAAGAAGAGTCCAGGGTTTGACTTTTTCGTAAATTGGTGTCTCCAAGCCCGAAAAAGTATAAAATAATACTTGAGAGAACCGCTTGATCTTTTACGACCAAGGAGTACTTTTCGTTATTAGTGTCTCTGATCCAAAAAAATAAAAAAGCGACCAAGGACACGTCGTTTTATAACCTATATCGAATTTGAAACGACAAAAATCCGGCGATCTTTTTATGTTTTTACGGTCGAAAAAGAGCTGTAAATCGACCGTCTTTTAATTCCGTTTTAACGAGTTTAAAAGAGAAACTCTGCAATCTTTTCATGTTTTAGGAGTCAGAAAAGGGCTTAAAAGGTGACTCTGGTTGAAAATGACAAATTTCGCATGAATAATCCTATTATCTTGCATAAAAACACAAACATTACTCATACCTGCTTGAAAGAGATAAAAATGTCGAAATAATACCCTTTTAAAGTGAAACATAAACAAATTCGAAATTTATTTACTCAAAAAACTTATAAAAAGGGGGTTTTACTATTCATTTTTACCATTTGTGATTTGGGTGAGGAAATAGTGCTTTTGCTCTGAAAACTTCTCGAGAGGATTGCGGAGAATCCAACCGTCGGAATCGGACATCGTCTTCACCAGGTAATCCACATTATCCTCCTCTTGTTTTTCATCCATTTATTTTTTCATTTAGTCATTTATTTGGTTTTTTAGGAGGGTTTTTGGGCGAAAAACCCGCGCTCGGGGTACGCAGGCTCACCACTGCGAACCTGCAGACCCCGACTTTTTCTCCATTGGGAAAAAGGTCAGGGTCCGCACCTTCCCTATGGAAAAAGCACGGTCCCACGTACTGTGTCCAACAGGAATGGTGCGTACCCCGGCGCAACGGTTTTCAACCCAAAATTCTCAAAATTTGACCAGAGAAAATTTTTTCTAGCATGCTAATTGATCTTTTGGCTTGATGTAGGGAGTACACCATGCTAGATTGGAGAGAACGCGAACACGAGGATGTGGATGCAGCCGCATGGAATCATCAACCTTCGCTTGATGCTTTGAGGGCGTGCAGACTGTACAAATACTGGGCCATTCCTGGCATGAGGGCTCAGATGGATTTCTTGCAGTGGATGGTTGATAAGTGGAACGTCCAGGACCAGTGCTTCTTGATTGGTGGCCACCAGCTAGAGATTGAGCCGGCGGATATATATTTTTTGACCGGTTTGCCTAAGAGAGGCGTTGACTTGACCCTGTTCGGGGCTAGGGCGGGTGGCCAATCCGTCGATAGCCTTCAATTAGAGTACTGCAACATGCAGTCTAGAGACAAAGGGATAGACATAAAGTACATAACCCTTCCTGAACTGAAGGTAATTGCATTCACTGTCACTCGACTTTGTGGGGTTGTCGCTTTACATATTGCCACCAGATCCCAGATGCGTATGGCAGTCGATTGCTTTTAGGGCACCGTTTTCAACTGGTGCGATGCTGTGTTGGCCAACGTGAAGGGCCAATTGACCAAGGCCAAGAACGGACAGCTAAAGACTTTTGGTTATGGTGCTATAGTCATCAGCTTTGGCCTGGAGAGGATTCCTATGCTCATCCCGCAGCACCTCACAGTTGTAGTTGGGCATCCCCGAGAGCCCAGGCTGATGCGATGGGTCGCAGTCATGGCCCGTCATCCTGATGAGGGGACCGAGGTCATCCGGTTCAAACCTGAGTTCTTCCAATGGTTGGAACATCAGGTTTTCTCTATCCAGGATTTTCCTTATGCTGGGATTGACTTTCGTGAAGACCCAGACATGGCTCTTCCTCCAGGAGAGCAGTGGGATGACTCAGGTAATCATTTTCAACACTTTCCTAATGTTAATTTTTATTATTTTTATATCGTCTCAAAACTGATAGTAATAATTTTTTTTTAAATGCAGATGTGGGTCCACAGCGACCAGCCGCTCTCCAGCCTTTCGAGAGGAAGCAACCACTTGCACCAGCTCCATCCCCACAAGATGAATCAACAGAGACCTTGGCTGAGTTGGAGAGTCACCTAGAGCGCTTGACAGGGGACATTCCTGAGACTAGCATAGACGACATCCCTCATCGGCTTCAGCGCTATGTGATTGGAGTCCCAGGACCTTTTAGGAGGTTCCTTTGTAAGGTGTCCCGTGCAGTGGTTTTGTATCGATATCATCACCAGTGATGGGATGATCGCTTATGTAGTCACATGTGACATTTTGCATTTTGTACTTATCATTTTTGCCAATCATAAGGTGTTTTTCAACCTATGATCGAAGACGATGTATTTTTTGACACACTCCTATATATATATGATATCGTTATTACTGGCTTGTCTTGTTAAACATGTTATGGAATGTTTTTAAATTTACTTGTATGATTATCACACATGTCTACTTAACACTTGAGAAGAAATTTCATCTGCTAATGTATTTAAAGATCTTGGAATATGCTGATATTCAATGTAATCAAATTCACGTTCCAAGAGACGCACTCTCAAAAATAATCTTAATAAAACTGGATTTCTAATGGCGTATATTCTATTAAGTTGTAATACAACGAGTTCAGAATCTAACCTCACTATCAAACTCCTAATCCCAAATGAAATAGATTCAGATAATAACTCCACCACTGCACTATACTCTGCAATGTTGTTCGTTGTTTGACCGAGGCTTACCCCATGCATAGATACCAACTCGTCAGAGGGTGAATAGATAACCCAAGCTGCAGAAGAAATATTCCATGTACTACGAAAAGCGCCATCAGAGTAACCACTATATGTTTGAAGAGGCGTTGACATCTGCGACATCAAACGTAAAACCAAGATAAGAAGGAATAATGACGGAAAACTCAATCTCTAAGCTAAGCACACTTTAATCTAAAATGCACTAGCTAAAATAAAAACTAACCTAAACTAACAAATCTTCAGACTCGATTTAAGCATAATATCTCTTCAGGTAAAGACCATTTCTGGGTTTATCTAAAGAGACCCCGTCAAAGTCTACCAACTCATAGGCCCCTTTCGCTAGCTTTCGCTTGACAACAAAGGGACCATGCCACATAGGCACGAATTTTCCAGTACCCAATTTATCATTCGCTTGATCGTACAAAAGGACTAAATCTCCTTCCGAAAAATTTCGAGGGGTTACATTTCGATCATACTGAGCCTTAATACGTTTGGCTTGAGATTCGATCGCTAATGCAGCATCACGGCAATTCTCATCTAGCTGAGCTAAGTATAATAAACATCTTTCCTCTTCGGAAGTAGCTGGAAGTAATTCGATGGCCATTCGCAATGACGGGATTTCGCATTCAATAGGTAGCATGGCTTCCAAACCATAAACTAGTTGGAAAGGAGTGAACCCTGTTGATGTTTTGACTAAGGTTCGGTATGCCCACAGCGCTGAGAATAACATATTGTGCCAGTTCGAGCGATGAATCCCAATGATCCTTCGGATCATGATGACTAAGACTTTGTTGATGGCTTCATCCAGACCATTAGCTTGTGGATAATAAGGAGTTGAATTGTCATGACGCAAGCCAAGCTGGTCTGTAAGTTCTGTCATCATAACGTTTCGAAAATGACGCCCATGTTCAGTGACAATCGCTTGTGGAACACCAAACCTAGCAATTATATGATTGAATACGAAAATTGCATCTATTTTTCCGTCTGCCTCAAATGTAGGCATCGCCTCGGCCCACTTAGTAAAATAATCTACCGCGAGGATAATGTACGCATGCCCCCTGGCCGAGTGAGGGTTACATGTAATATAATCGATACCCCATTTTGAAAAAGGACCAAGAAATTATAGGTGAATAGGAGCAGGTTGGAGGGGCGCATCTTTCGATCAAAATTTGACAATTTGGATTTTCGGACCGCAGTATACAGTCTTTAACAAAGGACGTCCAGAAGTAGCCAGCGCGCATATCTTTTTGCAGTGCATACCCAGACATATGACCCACATGCTCGAGAGTGACAATCATTTAAGACCCTTCGGCTCCTCATGAGTGAGACAACGTCGGAAAAATAGAGTCTGCCCCCAGGCGATAAAGAGTATCTCCAATAATTTTGAATTGCTGGGATTGGAATCGGACTTTTCGACGGTCGAATCATGAAATATCGGGCCAAAAGGTTTGGGTTTGGAGATAAGTGATGATATATCCATACCACGGATCTAAAGTGCTAATCAGAAACAAGGATTCGTCCGCAATGGGCTCCTCCGCCACAGTTTCAGAATCAACACGGGGAAAGTCACACATACGTTTCGCGAAAACTAAAATTTCTTTGACTTGGATTTGTCAAATTCCAAATCAAACTCCTGCAAGATGAAAATCCATTTGGAGTACTTTCCCCCCAGCAATTGTTTGGTCAAAATATAGATCATGGGGTTGCAATCAGAAATGACTGTAGCTTTGCATAATAAAATGTAATGACGAAATCGTTGGACAACTTGAACAGCTGCCAATGCCAACTTCTCCACATGTGAATATTTTAACTCAGTGGGATTCAACGTGCGACTAAGGTAATATATCACATGTTCCATACCGAATTCATCTTCCTGAACTAACACCATCCCAATGGTGGAATAGGAAGCGATGAGATACAAGTAGTAATCCTGATTGTAGTTGGGACGATGCAACAGCGGTGCATGGGTCAACGCATGTTTTAACCCATCAAAAGATTTCTGAGCTATCTCATCCCAAATGAATGAAGCACTTTGTTTCAACAATCGGGTAAAACCCTTTGTAATCTCGGCGTAGTTAGGGATAAATCATCGTAAAAGGCTTGCTTTCCCTTGCAAACTTTGGAGTTGGCGAAGACTCGAAGGAGGAGGCAATTTGATGATAGCTTCGAACTTCGAAGGATCGACACGAATTCTGGCTTTTGAAACTACAAATCCTAGTAATTGACCCGTTTCGACGCAAAACATGCACTTGAAGTCGCTACAGCCTCTAAGCTCAGAGCCACTACACAACCAAATCGAAAAAGAAACCCAACAAGCAAAACTTCTAGGAATTTTCACCTAAAACCCTAATGCTAATGAAATTAAACCAAGGAAAGATTTCAACCAGTCACATGCAGGTATGGGCAGAGGACAACCACTAGAAAAACAAAATAAAACTAACTGAAAGAGCAAAAGTCAAAATTTTCAAAAATTTAGCAGGGTACGCAGGTGCAGAGCTCACCCAGGTGTAGGTACGCTCTGTGCACAAAACCAAGGTGCGTACAAGTACGCATTGTGATATAAGTGCAGGATGCGGACTTCAACTAAATTAATGAAAAAGAAAAAACAAAGCTAAATCAACTAAGTCTACCCAAAGCCACACACAACAAGCCAAAAACATAAACAAAAAGGCAAGTTTCTCAAGTCAAAGAAAAACGAGGAAAACTATCAAGTCCGCAACGGAGTCGCCATTTTGTCACGCGGAATTAGTCGATCTTGGGGACAAGACAGACCTTCCTAGAATCTAATGAAGACCTAATGACAAACAAACCAACCGGAAACTATCTTTCTCTAAATGCGCTTTATAAATAATGGGAAACAAATGGGTTTAAGGGCCTACCTTATGTCCAATGCAAGTTTGGAGATGCCTTCGCTCCTTTGATCCAAGTAAGTTCCTTCGTCGCTAACCTGCAAGCACAAACAAGGCAAACAATTAAATAGCACCTGAATATCCAATATTATAAAACATATTTAACATGAAAGTCAAGGAGTCCATGAAACAAATAGCATACGATACTTGTTGAGAAAAATGAGCTTGATTGTATTAATTCAAAAGGAAAGAACCTTACAACCTTTGCCTTGACACTGTACAAGCTCCTTCCAGGGTCCAACAAGAAGTCTCCTCTACTTTGACAAGATTCACTCACTCCCTAATGGGGCCAAAAAGGTATGTTGATCTCTCCTCTTAAGCTCAAATAGGAAGTCTTGAGTTTCACTAGCATTTACCCTCAAAAGTTCAGCTTCTAACCTCTCTGGCCACTGACCCAATGCCTCAATTTATAGTTGCAATGGAGATCAGTTACTAGCTCCTCCTTCAAAGGGATAGAGTCCTCCTTCAAAGGGATAGCTCCTCTCAACAAGGGATTAGTTCCTCCTATGATGGGATGCATGAACCACTTGGAGCGAACAATCCACGTAACAAATGCTTCTAGAAAACTCTAGAATTAACCCAAGATGAGGTTTTTTAAGATAAAGATTGCGCCTCTTGACTTTTACAGGGGTACGCACCCTCCCCTTTATATACAGAGCGTATAAGTACGCAGATAACTTGAACAAAAGGTGTGGGCCCGCAGGAAAAAGTAAGAGAAAGTGCAGAACCAGAGTTATATTGCTTTTTTGATGTCTTTCTCTTATTTCTCAAGCTTGTTTTGAAGATCTGAGGTTTAAGACTTGCTTAGGAAGCTGGTATAGGTAATGATAGGCCTACACCGACTGCAAATAATCAAGGTGACAATATTTTTGTGTAACACTGGTACAAGCCATACTTGTGGATGTTCACGTATAGTTGGTGGTCTTCGAGGTCTTCCACAAATGTTCCTACAAATGCATCATTGACCTCTTTCCAGTTCAACTTGATGTCCTTGTCTAGAATCATCTTAGTATCTTCTTAGATCGGTAGACTTGTGGACACTTGCTCAACATTGCTTCAGTTGCACTTCCATTAGTGTCCTTTGATCCTACTCTCTTGGAGGCCATTGATCCTAAACTCTTAAGAGGCGGATGAACACCTGCTAGATCTCGAGACAAAGCGACATGCATTACGAGAAATCTATCAGTGAAAACCAAAGAAAATTGGAGGAACGACATAACACATACCTAGGGAATGACTAGTAAGGATTGCACAATTTCTTATAGGAGGTTGGGTGTCTCGCTGCCATAACTATGCCAGAGGTATTTTGGGCTTTCTCGGAGGCATGACTAGCTTGTGGAATTGTACAATGCGCAATCTAGGCTGACTTTTGGTTGTCCCTTAGAATTGTGCAAAGCAGGCTCGAAGGACATTTACTGGGCAGAAATGCGCATTTCCTGAGGGGAAGACAGAGCCTTCCCTCTCAGGATTGTGTAATGTTGTCTTGGTGAGGCAGAGTCTAGGCCAAGGTTACCCAAACCCGTGGACGGGCAACTGAAAGAAAATGTGGAAGTGAATGCATGGTGATACTAAGTGTAAGAAGAAGAAAATGATAAAGCATGCAAATAGCAAATGAAATATTCAGAAAATGGAAGAACATGCATGTGGGTGAAGCGAGTTGCTAAATCGACAACCATTGGTGAAAAAAAGTTTCATGCATGCGACAACAGTGAGATAGTAATGAAAATGGAAAATGTGCTAGTACAAGCTAGTATGCATGTAAATAACAACAACTGTCCAAAGAAATCAAGCAAACAACACTCACACAAGCGAAAACACAAAAAGCGATATAAATGATGCAAATGACAAGTTGAGACCACTTACCCATGAATAGTTGCGTTGGATGTGTCAAAGAGTCTTGGATGTGGTGTGGGATGTCAAAGCTCCAAGATCGATGTGAAGAAATGAGCTCTGAAGCATCAAATAAATAAGTTTGAAACTCATGATGCTTATGCCACAAACCTAGGAAGGAGCGATGCTTGGAGGAAATATTGTAAAGCGATCTTTGCATGTAACCTGCAGCTGCTAAAAATAGCTCAAATATAGGGATTCTTTTTTGCGTGTTTCTTTTCCTATTCCGGGAAAAAGCAAGTCATGCATGCAAGTCAAGTTTCCTTTGTCCCGAGTGGAACTAGTCAAAAGAACTACACATACAAGAGGTTGCTCAACTGCTAGGAGAAAATGCACATTTCTAGAAGGGAGATGGGCTAGCTACCCAGGAGAATTATGCAATTTTTGGGCAGAGTAGTTGACTTTTGCCCAGGATTTCACAATCCTAGTCTAAGCAACCCTACTGGGAGGAATTGCGCAATTTTGTGGATGAAGCTTGACTGGAAAAATTGTGCAATTATGGAGCCCAGCAAGCTGCCATCCTGAATTATGAAATTTCTGGAGCGAAGGTAGTTTACCCTCCAGAATTGCACAATTTCTTAAGGGAGTTGCTCAGCCTGTAGCTGGACCAAGTCCAGAGAAACAACCGGTGAGGGGAATGCAACAAGCTTTGATAGACAGACTATCTTTCTGCAAGAAAAGCATTGAAGCTTGTGTTCTTGATGAAGCAAGACATGCTGCTATGAAAGGTTGGTAGGAAGGCTTAAAAAAAAAGCTAAGGAAAAATTTTGGAGGGTGGTTGTAACCGCTACAACAGATTCATGGCATCGACATGTTCAATTTCCTTCCAATCCTCCAAAATCAATGTTATAGTGATGGAATATTTCCACCGCTATTATATAACTTGTATCAAAGGCTGAAATTCAGTGAAATTTCTCAAGAGTGGTATCAATGTACGTTGATTTATCCTGAGTCTAGTACCGACCATAAAGGAGAAAATTTTAAGCCTTGCTATCTTAGTTAACCTTTTGTTTCAAGGAGTGGGCCAACCACTTCTTGGTGCATTTCCTTTAGGCTCTCTCCAATACATTAGACAATTTTTGAGGTAAAATATGGTCCTCAAAACAAAAATGTAAAATAAAGATCAAATTTATAAGAACCAATAGGATTCAGTATGATGTTGTCATCCACGTGGGATGATTCACAATTTTTGAAGTAAAAAGGTAAAAAGATAAAAAAAAATAAAAATGCTTTTTCAACTTGTGTTTTCAGCTTATCTCCCAACAATTTTACTCCAATTTCAATCAGGAACACTCGTTGGATGCAAAATTTATTTTTTCATCGTAGGAGTATGCATGCTGCAAACTTTCGATAGATGCTACTACACGAAAAATGTGAAATATATGAAACACTTGTGATTGCAATCACACTTTTTCATGTATTTCACATTTTCATGTATTTCACATTTTCATGTAGTAGGGTCCATCTAAAGTGTGAAACATGGTACTCCATGGATTCAAAATTAATTTTAGCATCCAATGAATTCTCTCTTGAAATTTGAGTAAAATTATAGGGAGATAAGATGAGAATACGAATTGTAAAAGTAGTTTTTTCTTTTTTCCCTCCAAAACTTAAAGAGGTAATCTAATCATATTTTATTATTTCCACTATTATTTTATAATATTCCTTAGGAAAACCATTTTAGACCTGAAAAATTATCTATTGAGCATATCTTGCTTATTATGAATATTTCTTTGTATTCTTCGATCCATGTCATATTAATATTAGCCATAATAACTACTAACATGACTTTATATCATTAATGACTGGGGCATTTTTAAATCAGATCCACCAATCCTCCAACATATCTCATAACGGCTCACATTCCTATTCAAATTCCATGACCTTGGCTCTAGTTAGAGTCTTAAAATCACTAGCACTACCAAACCAAGAATCTCAACCATAAACTACTTTGCACAACGGAAATATAAAGAAGTAAAACACATATGCACAATATACATGGTTTTAAATAAAATTGTATAATATTGTACAATCCCAATCTTTGTTATATTAAACTAAATCTGAATAATACAATAGTCTATGGTATACAATATACAATGACAAACTTTGTTCCCCAACTTCAATGTCATATCTTGTCCTTCCAGTCCTTCTCTTTCGTACTGCTCAATAGTAATGCCTTAGTCCATAGAGGCATCTACACATCAAGACTCCAAGAGGGTTACTTCCTATCACTGCTACAAGTCATGTCTACTAAAATGAAAATGGGCTCATCAACTTCTGTTTGGGTAGGCCTAATTCCCAAGCTCCAATATTCCAGGCTAGCAAAAAATTTCATCCATCAATGTGTTGCACTTTGGCATCGATCTTCACCCAACCTTCAGCTTCTCTTCTTCCTTCAAGATAGCTCATCTAGGGCTACTTTGGGTAGACAACTTGTTGTCGTCCAACTAGATATATGACACCCAATCTCATCATTTTCGATTCTTCTCCTAAGATGACACTTCACCACCATGGAATCTCATCTACATGGCACCAATATGCTGCAAAAAGATATGATCTAAACAGATCAATTCTTGACCCAACGTTCCTCCAAAAAACATTTTCATCCTTTATGCTTTCATACTATTGTTTGTGACAATGCTAGTTAGGGCAATTGTTGTAGCCCTTAACTCCTTTGACATTCCCCAAACATGCCTTCAATCAATTGTGACATACCTTTGAAGGAATCCTCCTTGTTGCACTCTTATCTAGGGCATACACCATCCCCTTAACATGCCCTATGCAAGCCCCTACTTTGGTGTTATGGCCTGCGACCTAACACATATTAGTCTTGTAGTGAACAACCCTTCAAACAACTCCTAAACATTAGCATAATTTCCTCTCCTCCTCGGCCTATTAACCCATCATATCGGCCCTAGAACAACTTCCTTTTCAGCCCTCAAACAACCCTTAGAAGGTCAATAATCTTACCCAGAACTCAACCCCCAAATAGACCTCTCCCATGTTGCTCCTTGGTCTTCAATTCAAACTTACTCTCACACTATCCCTTGACCCTTTTCTTGCTGCATCTAGGGCATCCCAATTTCAGAGCCATCTTGGATGAATGTTGCTCAAGATGAATTCTTTTATCACCCTCATATCACCTTCTATATATACCATAAAGAAGGGCTCAAACCTGAAACCCAAAAGGAAACATGCCACATTATATCTAATATAACGCACTGCGTAATCCCCCATACTTAAAAACAATAGTGGGTTTCTATGGGGCACACTAATAACAATATGGGGAAAATAGGGTCACAATAATAACAGTAAGGGATACAATGACAATAGTAATGGTAGAACCACTAGTATTATAGCGACCTAACAAAAATCCCCAAATGGAACACATATTCACACTTCGCAATGTCCAAACTTTATACCCACAAGATGCATCCGACAAAATAGTTTCAGGCCCTCCCTACCATGACCATTTAGCGTGCATCACACTCTTATTTTTTTCCATGAAACAACATCTCAAGAAAATATTATGTGCAAATAGAAGTGCCTCATCTATTTCCCCTATGATTCAAAATGTTGTAAAAATCAAAATGGGGCATCCATTTCAAGCAAAAAGAAATCAAAACTCAGAAATTTCACTTTATAGCCACTCCATGATGATATATAACACTAAATGACATCCTTCCCACACACTTTTTTATCTCACATATATAGGGAAAGGAACAAGGTAGTTGATGGCCTTTCAAAAAGGCATTGAGGCTAAAGCAATGTGTTTGAATCATTTCAATTTCTCAGCATGGGCATAGAAATGATTTCATTCATGAACATTAGCTATAAAATTCTCTACAGACACATACTCTGACCTCTACACTGATGTATTTTTTTTGTCTTTTAAATCCATGAAAAGTTTGTTTTCTGTTGTTGATATAGCTCACAGGTTCTGTGATAGTCGACAACTTTTAGAGCCTACTTTTGAAATGTCTAATATATGTCCTTTTAATTCAAGTTGTTGATATAGCTCACAAGTTATGTGATAGTCGACAACTTTCAGATCCTACTTTTGAAAGGTCTAATATATTTCCTTTTAATTCAAGAAACAACCTTTTATTTTTTTAATTAGCTCTCTGATATGTAAGCCATGTATGTAAATCTGTCATGAGACAAATGTGAGACCTCTCACCGAAAATTAGGGAGGTTATAGATTCAAATCTCTTGCTCCCCTAACAGTTAAGTACCTTAATTTGGGCCATTTCTTTATAAAATTTACCATCCATGGATAATGGAAAATTACTTGAAGAGTTTTACATAAGGTCTTCTCCTAAGAAAGAAATTACTCATGAGGTTTAAAGAAAAAAATATGTGTATATATATCTAGATAGGTAGATATGTCGATAGGTAGATAGATAACATTGTTTTGTATCCCCAATGGTTAGTTCAAGTGATTTGGCATGCCATGCCAAAGCCATAATGACCAAAAATTTCACAAGGTATAATCCACTTGGATCCCTTAAGGGTTGCCACGTGTCTACCAATAGTATAGCACCATTCACAGAATGTGAAGAAACTGTTGGAGGGTTTCCCTAAGGAAGTTGTATATGGAAAAAATGATATTATCATTGTTTATATAAATACTTAACGAAGAGTTTTGTCAAAGAAATAAAGGGGGCAATAACACTCTATTGTTCTCTGAATTAGGCTTATATTGGAGAACCTAGAGGTAATGTTGCACATGCTTGGAACCTGTTATTACATTTGGGAGTGTCAAAGGCTTACGTTTATTGTTTCTTGTCCCATCTTTTGATAATATAGCTAGTACATATCCAATTCTTTGGTGAGTTATCACTAGCATAGTCCCAAGCGGCTCTTTATGGGGAGAGGATGAAATGTACAATGCCCTCCATCTATGCCTTAATGTCACAATATGGAGCATCTCTCAGCTTGTATTCATTTGTAGTACAACTACAATCTATCTGAGAGCTCTCACATATTTTGAAGGCATTCTAGAGTCTGGTTCTCATCATCAGGATCGTGACTTGCAACTAATAGAATGCAATGTGACAACTTGTTTGTGTTACGCATTTAAAAAACATGGTCATAAATACTATATATATATATATATATTATATATATATATTATATATATATATAATATATATATATATATATATATATTACAAACAATATAACGATGGAACATTGTTTGTCTCTTTTGCAAACCTCTTCGCTGTAATCTGAATATTAAGTGTTTGACTCCTAAAAAAATACAATATATGAATTTCAATCATATCAAGCAATCAATTGCAAGTGAAAACTACTACAATCTCTCTTTCCATTAGTTATTTTGCATTGGATGTTTCTTATTGAATGAAACTGTGTGTTGATTTTACTTTTATTTTGCAGTGAAAAACACAATATGAAGACTGAAACTATAAAGCAACAATATCAATTGGTAAGTCGGTTTAAATTTTGAAACATATTGGTTTTGGGATCTTTGAGGTCGATCCTCATCTCTTCGTTTAATAAAAAATGAAGAGCATATCATGGGAAAGAAGTAAAATGGTATCTCATATCTTCGTTCAACCCAAAATGAAGAGCATAGCATGGGACAAAAGTAAAATGGAATTTAGAAAAATTATTATTTCTCCTTGACTAGAAGCAGGGGTCAGGGTTAAAATATTTTTCATGTACGATACTCTTACATGTTGTGGGAGGTAAGTATTTAGACAATATTTCCCTAGGGCCATACTGGCCATACTTGGGAGTTCTTGCCACTCATAGTCTTGCAACTATGATCCCCTGCCCATAGATAATTAGCCTGAGTACTTGCTAGTCATAATATGGAAATTATCATCTCGACTGTCCATAAATATTTAGCCTTCACTTACAATAGTAAAGGATTTTTTCTTCCACATTCACCACATTGTAATGTAGAAGTCCCTTTAATTTATTCCATATTTCATTGTCCACTTAGAACATATTTGTGTTGTGTGCCATTTTGTACTAACAAATTGATAAGTCGGCTTTTTGCGTGTAAAATTCAAGACATCAGACCATAATAAATATTGGTTCAAATCCCATGTGATACAACACGATGACATCCATATCAACAAAAATCATGTATTTCTATACATTGGATATGACCCAATAAATGCCAATGCTACTTTCACCTATGATAATAGTTTTCCAGATTTCCTTGATGAGAATGACGTGAAAGATGTAAATCAACGAGATGCAGATATTCTCTATCTATAGAAAAGGTTAGTATATTTATGATAATCCCCCCCATAAAGTGGTATTCATGCACCTAAATAAATTTTTTATTCACTTATTTACCAAATTGATCAAATTTGGAACCAGACAATCTTTCAATTCAAAACTACTTATTTTGTTAAGCTTCAATCTCTTAATCTAAGTTTTGTTATGAATTTCCCCCTTGAATATTAGAAAAGGGAAGGGATTACATGAACTATCTTGTTGTATTAGTATAGAATTACATGAACTATCTTTTGGTGTTAGTATATGTTGTTCTTTTCAGTCTTATGTATTTTTGGACTTTGAGGCAAAAGCCAATATCTAGTGATTCTTATGCTTTATTTTGTAGTATAGAAGATTTAATGGGGGATCCATTGAAAAGTTGGAATCACAGAGACAGATGGTGGACTTGATGACACATCATATGCATGTTGACAAAAGCATGAATCTCATTGGAAAGCTTTTGATTGGATCTGCAAGGGGTACTAATATGTTGAACATTGTACGACCACCAAGGAAGTCTTTAGCTGATTATTGGGACTGTCTCAAAACAATGGTGATTTTATAATCCTTTGATCCTACTTTACTTTTTTTTTGGTGATATTTGTAAACATTATTGTTTCATAGTTGGGGAGATATGAACCCAACTCTATAGCTATGAATTCTAAGTGTGCATCTGCATTAACTTCACACAAATTCCCATTTTTTTAACCTTGCATTTCTCCAATGATGATCATGTTGTAATCCTCTTATTCTACTAACATTATCTCTTAATGGTTAGCCATCTTGAAAAATTCCACTAGTCAAAGAATAACATTCTCTTTATAATATCTGACTCTTGAAGTTCTAAACATAATCATATTTGTATTGCTACAGGTGTGCACATTTGAAAAACATTGTGGATCTCTGTCACAGTATGGCATGAAGTACATGCTTTCTCTTCCAAATATGTGCAATGAAGGAGTCACTGAGAATACCATGACTGTGGTATCTGCAGAGGTATGTATTCAAATTCCATCTATGTTTAGGGCTTCAATTCGTAGAGGTTTCAGTGCTTGATGATTGAGTTCTTTATAGTCACAAATAACTGGGTGACAACCATGGACTCTTTAAATTTCAAGAACAATGCAAGTTTTTCAACGAGCTATATAAGCATAAACACTTATTTTTTCTCAATGTTCTTTCCAAAATTCACCCTATTATGTTAGTGAACAATGCTATAATATACAATAATCCTTATATAAAAACCAAGGATCAACATATTGGATAATAACATTTGTGGCTTGCAAAATTCCAATCATAATTTTGTTAATCTATTTAGATTAGAGTACTAATGCTTTAACAAAGTTTGTTTGCAAAAATCCTGTGGGATATTTTTCAAAATGTATAGTGGGAGAGTTTTCATTATACTTATGTAACTCAATCTACTAAGATTGAAATATCAACACTGAAAGGTTAAACAACAATGTACATGTGGGAGAGTTTTCATTATACTTATGTAACTCAATCTACTTAGATTAAAATATCAACACTGAAAAGTTCAACAACAGTATATATAGGCTATTAAAAAAATCTACGTAGTCTATTTAGATTAGAGTAATAAGCTTTAACAAAGTCTCTTTTCAAAACTCCACAACAATGTATAGTGGGGGGAGTTTTCAATATACTTATGTAACTCAATCTACTTCGATTGAAGTATCAAGGAAATAGTTGCAGACTTCACAATCAAAACTCGATAATGTGTTAAAATAGGCATGTAATCAATAACTAAAATTGTCCAAAATTTCAAATTTATGGTTGCCTACAATGAATTAAATTCTTGTCGGTCACAAGTTTATGGCAAGCAAAAACTAGGCGAGTTACTATTAGAATCTCAAATATAGAGTGTTATATTTTTACCTTGTTTTCTCAGTAGTTGATTCTCCTTCCTCATAACACAGTTGTAACAATAGATACATGCCTCAATATATGTTTACAACATTAACAATAAACGAATCTAGGCATATCAATAGTTTTCTTTGGGAGGAATTTTGTTGTTATGTTGATAATTTTGTAGGGGGTGGAAGGAAGCATGAATGCATGCACCATCATTATTTAATTTCCTAAATTAGATTTAGAGAAAGCCCAATTATCTATGATAAAAGTGCATTTTGTAGGGTTCAAATCACAAGAAGGTCGTGCATTAGTTTGTCTTCAGCTCAGAGGCTTAGTGCATGCATGCAATACCTATTCTTCGTCAGTTGAGCACACTATTTTTGGAACAATTATCCATGCATGAGGGTGCACTCAACACCATCACCTAGGGTTAGGGTTAGGTTCTAATGCCATCACCTAGGGTGCATCACTGGATGTATGTAACAACCCCCATCCACCCAACTAAGGGACATTACCCCTGAACTCTGCCTCTGATGCCATAAATTTAATATTTCTTTAGCCTCTGTGGGAAGGTAGTTCAATGTTGTATCTAAAGCCATTTTCAACAAAAAATTCCCAGGACTGGGTTTTCTAGAATCAGTTTGGATGTTATGCATTTTAATTATGGTTTCATTTACAATTTTGTGGTTTTTCAAGAATATTTTTTTTTATTGTATCTACTATGTAGCTTGTGCTTATTAGGAGATATGAGATGGTTTGTCTTTCTCCATTTAATACTCGATTGAACGTGAGTCCTATCGATCTATCTTTTCATCATTTGTGGATAGTAGTGAAATGCTACATTGATTTTGAAAATTTGATGATTTGGATTTTTAACATAAAATATGCAAGAGTTGAAAATGAAAAGATTGTTAAAAAAAGTATCTCATACTATCTCTAGATCACCTTCAGCATTTTTCATTGAAAAACCCTAAGATTTATTAAAGTTAGTTACGCACTACACATGTCTCTTGTATAAACCCATTTTCCTTCATGTTCACACCTTAATAGGCAATTGGGGCCTGTGACTACACCCATCTCCAAATTTTTAAGTATGAATAAGGACAACAAAATACCCTAGGCCACATATGTATGTAGAGCCTTGAAGACTTTTTTCAACATTATCAATAATCCAAGGATGAGAACAAACAACCAGAGTCCTATGTTCCCACTTGTTACCATTCAAAATTTGAAGTTTTTATTTCTAATTGATTGGAAAAAGTACATTTAGCAAGCTTTGTATGTGATGCATCTCCTGGGTTAAGATTTTGTTATATAGGGCATCTTGAAGAAATATTTGTGGTTTTAAATGACTTTTTAGATTCCAAAATTTCTGCCACCATCAAACACTCTCCCCAACTATTATTTACTGCATAACATTCTAGAAAGAAATTGATCAAAACAAACATATCCCTTGAAAACCAAACTATTAAAAAAAATATAACATAACTGGAAAATGGGAAAGAAAAGTGTTGTGGATAGAGATGAGTAGCCAGGAAATAAAGAGAAATGATGATTTCCCAAGGTGAATTAAGAAGGGAAGAAAAAATGAATTCCAAAGTTATTGATTTTGACCCTTATTATGATATGGATGATGAGAGTCATGGTAAAAATATTAATATGAGGGTCAATGATGGCTATGGAAAACATGTCCTAAGATCCCTTATCCTAAGAGGGACCTAGACTGGTTTTCACTCTTGAACAACATAGTATGGACTGCCCTTTTGATCTAATAGCTTTATTTTGATATGTACCTAAGGGTTTGTAAACATTTATGTCAGGAGTGGATGAATTCTAAAGTTCAAATTCCGATAACTGATTCAAGAGATTGAGTTTATTTCAAATTGGTCAATAACCATAAAATCTTCCAAAGAAAGAAATTTGATAGGAGAACTAGAGTCAGACAGAGACTTACTGATGCGATAAATGGCTGTAGTCAAAAGTTATTTTCCAAGGCTTGGTGGGTCGAAGGGCTCCAAGAATGTTTTCCCCTCTTCCATAGATTTATCAACAACCTTTGTTGCAACAACCTCAGATGATTTTTTGTTGTATGTGCTCTGGAAAATGTTTGATTCCTAAGGGGATGTCCAACAACTAAATATTTCTCATCAGCTACTCGAGTCCATAATTTCTAGAACACCTCTACCCACCACTTTCATCGCCTTGCAGGAGAATGTCACTGACCGCCAAGCTCCAGAGATAACTTGGAGAGAGAGAGGAGCACTTTTTGGGTGACAGTGGAAGGAAAATCCTTACTTGAATCTTATGTGGGTCTAGGGTTCCATAGAGAAATCAAGAAGCCACACAATATCTAGTTAGGTGTCCCGTTCCCCTACAAAAAACCCAATAATCCTCATGTCTCTGTGAAACTCGAAGGGAAAAAAAAGATTTGTGGAAAATCCATTTGGAGTCCTAGATGCATTGGAAGAGCCCCTTTTGGCTTCTTTGATATTCTTAGCCACGTTGACTGAATCTTGAACACCGGTCATTTTCTTAAAGTAGGAGCTCTGATACCGAGAAAAACTTAAACATAAAACTATTGACTTATGAGGACTAGATATTACAAGAACCTCAAGCATAGAAGAAATTTCCATGCGTTTTTAACAGACTACCAAAGGAAATAATCATCGAGAGTCAGTTTCATTGGAAGGATAAAAGGGTTATAGGAACTTGTGGAAAACCTTGGTCTCCATTGCTGAAACCTCCTCTAGATTTCAAAAATCCCTTTTACGAATTAACCATAACTTTTTCTTTCATTCTTAGAGGTTCCTTGAGGGTTTTTTCTCCCATTCTCGAAATATCCTCAAGGCTTTGAACAAAATTTCACTGTCCATTGTTCTTGCACTCTTGAAAGCTTCTCAAGGGTTTGAACAAAAATGGCACTGCCCACCTCAAAATTTTATCTCGTGACGTGGTACATGACCTTTTGAGTAAAAAACAAACATCTTAAATTGCCACTGTATATATTAAAAATGGTTGAAACAAAATGAAATTTTAAAATGAAAATAAATAAATGTCTTAAAAACTCATTTTGTACTAGTGATTTAATGGAATTGAATCATCTTTAAATGGTTTGGGTAAAAAAATCCCAATATGTTTTTAGACATTTCTCCTCTTTCTAGATAGTTTCAACCTTTTTAAAGGAGAAGAGGTGATAATCTCTTGTAGTAGTGATTCAATAGAATGGATTCATATTTAAATTCTTTGGAAACCTTTGTCTAGGATGTTTTCAGACATTTCCCCTCTTTATAGATAGTTTCACCCCTTTCAAAGGGAGAAGAGACGACAATCTCTTGTTTCTCTTTTTCAAAACGTGTTATGTCACTCCTTGTCAAAGGGACTAGAGTGACACACTTCAAAATGTCACATTCTTCTGTGGTTTGAGTCTAGATTTTAAATGAGTGAGGTGGAACGGTCTCTAAGCTTGTTTAGGTGTACAATTAAAAAGGAAAATTTCATTTTCATTCTTGTCTTCAAATAAAAGCTCACGGGAGAGCTCAACCTTCTCTTTTTATCAATCTGATAAAGAGTTTCCATATGGAAGATGGTATATCTTGGCTAGAAACAAGGGATATAAATATTGCAGTGGCATGGGAAAAAAATAAAAAGGTCCCTTGACAAATGCAGCTCCCCTCAATCTCCATCAGGGATAAGGTCCCGGTGAAAAATAGCTACATGGCTCTTCAAAGGAAAATTAGGATGAATATTGTGTTCACAAGTTTAAGTTTCATGAGGAGGAGATGGGAAAGGATATTGTTGGGAATTTTAAGCAGAATTTAAAGCAATATGCATAATCTCATAAATCCCAAGGAGAAGCCCAAGATAAACATATCAAATCTAGCCCACGTCCTCAGTCATCCAATGCTACTTCTTAACAACAAGCCTATTATTGGTGTTGGTGGATAAATTAAAAAATGAGAAGGATGCTAATGATAGGGAAGGGAGAGTGAAGACAAGATAGAGGTGATAGACTTGAAAAAGACTAAAAAAGAGGAGGAATCACAGGTGAAACCCAAAGATAATTTTAACCAATATCTTTCCTCCTCCTAGAGTACCCCTGTCACATCTCCTTCTCCATCCCCTATAATTGTTCTCAGTACTTCTTATATTGAAGCTTCCTCAATTCTTGTGATATCCGATTAACATAAATGTACATGCCTAGTTTTGACCCTTCCAGGACAAATCTTTACCTACTCCACCAACCCTATTCTCTTTACCAACCTATATTCCATACCTCACTTATCCAACCAACTTAATGATGGATGCCCCAACATCTTATTGCTTCAGCAAGGTATCAGGGTAAAACACTTAGAACCTTGACTATGACCCTCGACTTCAATAAAATGGCCTATGTATCAGAATTTCTATTGCACAAACCTTTATAATTTTGTATTTCTCTTATGAAGCTGGCCTTTGACTGGTCAATCTAAATATCTAAACCTGGCCCATGGTCTAGAAAATTCTACATAATAAATCTAGTCTATATCTAGAATATTGAACTAATAAAGCTTGCCTTATACTAGCTAGTTATACTTATGTAACTTGTCATTGTACTTTGGGGTTTCTATTGCATTCACATGCTCCATGTATTGGTGATTTCTCCACAGTGAATACGGTTTTATTCGGTAATTGATCTTGAATTCAAGTGACCTTATACTAGTAATTGGTAATTGAGAATTAACGAGCATGGAATTTAGCAAGTAATTTCAAATTTTTCAACATCGGGTTTAGGGATAATAGGTACCAGAATCAATGCTCCCCCAGCCAAGGATCCTATGCTTCCATCCTTGTTGTTGGAGGTATTTTTTTGGGCAAATTTAGTGTTTCTTCAAATGACTAACTGCTAGACCTAGTAGCTAGTCTAGAGAAACAATTAAAGTAATTCCATTTCTTTTCCTATAGCTGACAGATAAAAGAGAGGGGAACAAAAGAACCAAACTATAACTTTCACTTGATCCCTCTCTCCTTTGACTGATTTTTCCGCTCCTTTCTGTACTTAACTCGCTTGGAAAGTACCTGCACACAAGATGAGACAGAAACTCATATAACACATGAATGGAAAATCATAGAACTCTTTATTAATAGAAGGAAATATTACAACCCATGTAGATGCATGTCCGATTCAGTTTCATCCTTCCAGCTTCAAACCCTTCTCTCCTCATGAAGCAACAATTCAACATCATTACAATACTCTTGCTAATCTCATTCAAACAACATTTTCTTAGCTCAAGAAATTCCAACCTAGACCAGCCTTTGAATTCTTGGTCAATTTATAGTTGAATGAACGAGGTTAAGCCATTAATGCCCATCATGAATGCTTTGCCAAAATTAGGAAGTGCTTCCATGGAGAAAGGGATAATGGATTAAGGTTCATTAATCCTCTTCCTCATCCAAAAGCAAGCTCCATCCATCTAGAAACTTCCAGAAGCATCCAATGGATGAGGAATCCAATGGATTCATTTTTAAAAATTCGATGAATCTCACTCATCGCAGGTGAAACAAAGGCTAAGTGTGATGCGTTGCACCCAGTTAGTGTAGTTGGCTGCAATGCATTGCAACCTGAGAAAAGGCTCCCTGTGCTGATCTCTTTAGGGACAATTTTTGGATGAATGACATGGAAACTCTTGGGAGGCAAGCATGATGTAGGTTAATTTCATTAGGAAATGAAAACAACTAAATTAGGGATTGATGGACCCTAATAATATGGATGTGGAAGCTAGGATTGATATGCCCAGATTGACCTATAACAGTTTCCCCCAAAAACATGAAGTCGAAAATAAACATGTCGAGTGAGATGCTTTACCATTTGGAGAGAAGGTTTCGAAGTGGAAGGAGACTTACATCAGTTACAATACAAACATCATGATAATTTGATTTTTCTCACGAACTAGCTCAGGAAAGGCATACCCATGCTCACCTTATAAACTTTCATTACATGTACAAATATAGTCTTCTACAGATATAGACCCATGAATGGATGACCATGAATGTAAGGCCATTGTACATTTGATATAGTACTCCTGAAAATGTATATCACAGCCCAGATGGATGAAACTAGATCTGGGGTCTTCAATCTCTTCCAATATTTCGCTCAAGTACAAGTCTAACCATGTGAATAGATTATTTGAATTCAAACATGGAGAGACATCGTCTGATTACCAACCAATGATGTAAGATATTAACAAATGTGAGAGGAATCACTGATAATGATAATGACCCTCAAGGTACTACAATACATTTCACATGGTGTGAATAAATGATTTGATGTCGAACACCATACGAAATCTTTTGGTTGTAGGCCAGTGATGTCAGCCTATCGCCGGAAACGAGAAACCTGCCATTCATGTATGCAAGTCTCAAGGTACTGAAGAGGCGTTTCTAAGTCAACTTCTTCGATGATGTGCTGATGTCAACAAGAAGTGACTCATCACAAGAGGGCCTTGATGTATCCCACATCAACGACATGAAATGAGGTAAATGATTTTGGAGATGAAACATCGACTAACGACACAAGGTTCAGGAATGGCGGGCATGAAAATGAAGGTTTACCATATTGTAAAGGATGAAGTTTTTAACTGAATGACTTCTCTTGAACATATTGGCGACACTAAGTGAATTGGTAGCATTGACCCAAAACAAAGTGATGGATGTTATGATAGACCAATGGTGTGAAAACCATCAAGCTAAATGACCCAACCCACATAGTCACGGTGATGAGGTGAAAGTGTCATGTTCAAGAGTAGTCTACTACAATAAAGTTTTCTCAGATTTTTCCCATTTTCCCCAGTAATCTTTTACCAGTACCTCTTTATTTTTATCAAGCTTGAGGAGGATAACATATGCTTGTTGTATGATTCCACCCTTCGGGTGAATCCATAGCTATTTGATGTTTTAATGAGTCTAGCGAAGGTGAAACTCGGACTTGTCTAGATGGACAAGTTTGTCGCTATTTAATGTTTTTAACAAGTTTAATGACAAAGATAACTCGGTCCTTTTGACATTTAGAGACTCTGAAAAGGGACTAAAAGGAAACTCCAAAAGTTATTATTTGTCAATTTGTCTCTCAAGTCTGAAAAAGCATAAAACAATACAAGAGAGAACCTAGTGATCATATTTGACCAATGAATACCTTTTTCGTAGTTAATCTATCTTAGCTTGAAGAAGGGGTAATGGTATACCAAGTAGATATTTATTCTAATCCATTAACGAGCTAGAAATGACAAGTGCTCAGCAATATTTTCATGTTTACAGAGTTTGAAAAGAGCTTAAAGATGAATTTTCTTTGAGGAATGAGTGGTGTCTAGGGTAGCAACTGGTTCTGGGGATGTTGGAACTTCTCAAAACATGTTGATTTATATGAAGAGGTTGGCTAAGAAGACCACTCATTGAAAATGCTCCTCAAAAAGGGTAAAACAACCAAGTGAAAGCATATGATCGGCCAAAGGGATGGTGTCAATGGAATGAAAACAACCAACGCTCATCTGACGAAAAAGGCTGATAGAATGGCAATCACGAGGGTTAAAAATGGAAATGGGTTCATTTTTACACAAGCTTGAACCATAGGGAACTATGCTTGGATTCAGTTTCATGTTTACACAAGCTTGAAATGAACAAACTATGCTTGGATTTAGTTTCATTTTTACACAAGTTTGAAATGAAAAAATATGCTTGAGATTGGTTTACATGCCCCTAGCATAATGAAAGGGAAAGTCTCCTATAACCAGATGGAAATCGCTACAGTGAAGCAGGACAGTCATCCAACACCTTTTTGGCTTCATCCAAATAGGGACAAAGTTGAATGGGGTGATTCCCTTCACATAACCTACAAGGAAAATTAGCTTTACCACTAGGTGCATGCAAATTTAGTGTGTCTACAAATGCCTAACCCTGTAGACACAGTAGCTATTCTAGAAATAACAGAAAAAGTAATTCGTCGCTTTTCCTATAATTAATAGATAAGAGAAGGAAGGAAAGGAACCAAACTATAACTTTCACCTGATCCCTCTCTTCTTTGACCAATTTCGCTGCTCCTTTCCATACTTAACTTGTTTGGAAAGTACCTGCACACAAGCCGAGGCAGAAACCCATCAAAGCATACAATAATGACGATCTATTAACTAAACATATCATAGAATCAAGAATATGATCTACATCATATGAACACATGTGTTATCACTCAGGTTGTCCCTAAGCTCCTGAAGGGATACGGCCGAGGTAACCACAAACCGATCTTTGGATAGCAGGTTCTAGCCCACCTGCAATCAGAGAGGGCTCTCTCTTGATGATTTATCTTTTTTGATGATGATTTTAGGCTAGTTATTAGGTTCAAAGGGTTTTGTTTATGTTTGGATGGTGTTTGGATGGAAGGAAGATGCTTTCAGGCAGAGAGGCATGCATAGAGTGATAAGTTTCAAACCATTGGGCATGGAGTCAAGGAGTAGGGCTGCAGGTATGCTTTCTGGATAACAAGAGGAACATGGAGCAAGGTAGCTACACATGAAACAACCTTCAAGCTAAAGAGATGGAGTGAAATGTAAGGAATGAGAGGCAATTAAGAATCTCTCAATCAGCTTAACAGACGGAAGGAAAATGAGCTCTATCTAGGGGCAGTTAAGAATCCCTGGATAATTATCATACATGGTGAATTACGGCAAATATGAGCCATGTCGAATTCATATTTATGCCTAAAATAGATGAAAATCATAAAGAAATAGCAGAAATTGAGCATAGAGTGAAATTAAACAAGTTCTAAGCTAATCTTTCTTTCTTCTATTTAGACAATGATTTATGAATGGAAAATAGAGGTAAGAAGCACTTATTGGGTCATGTACCAGCACAAGAATTCCACAGTCACTCTTCAACCATTAAACACAATAAAAAATTCATTCTCCAAGCTCGTAAGCAGTCTTTGATTATAGAAATTATCAGATATACAGTGCGAGTCTCTGCTTAAGCAAAACATCCAACCAACAAAAACCAACCCTCTTTACATTGTTCAGGGTTGTCTTTATAGGTAAAATATCCAAAAGTATTTATTACAGCTGACCTAGACAGGTATGCGGGAAAAGATTTTAAACCTAAACTTGTGCTGAAATTAAGTGCAAGTAAATATCTCTTAAGCTGTGCCAGAAGCAGTTGGATCAAAAAGAGTTAATGTAGTGTCCTCTATGACTTGGTGCAATAAGTGTGATTTAAGAGCTCTTTAATGGCATATATTGTTTTGTTGACTTTGCTAGAGGGTTCTTTAATGCTTTATCTCCTTCGAGCACTGAGAAAATCCTCACTGGTACACTTTTCCGCATCCTGATACTCTTTGACATGAATTTTGGCTTCACATTTGCTCTGATACTCTTTAATGCCTGACTCGGGCCTCTCTCTTTCTTCTGATACGCTAAAAACTACAAAATCGGACCCTTTCTGCCCTTTTCGGCGCAAAAACGGCTGAGGAATCAAAAGATTCCCCAATTTGGCCCATTTCCCGTAGCGATGTGCAATTAGCGCTAAACGCTAATCGCGCATCAAAAACTGCCTCATAATTTGTATCCGGGCCTCCTAAGATGCTTTTTCGTGCTTGCGAGCCCTTCTTTGGCGGGTGACGTCAGCGGTGGGTCCTGGTACGATGGATGACATCAACGGGGTGACGTGGCAGAGTGATGTGGCAGGGTGACGTGGCAGGGCGTTGGATTGTGCGGTGCCTTATATGTTTTTGTGATGCGATAACAATAACTGAAATGTTGTGATTTGCGATGAATTTGTAGTGGAACATGTCTTAATGATAAATCATGTTTTAAACGAAATATATGAATAAATGGAGGCATGCGGCAAGGAACTATTTGTGATGCGAAATGCTCTCTGGATGCGATGGCAATGTCGCATCGGAGCAAAAGGAAGCGGCATGCATTTTGGGAACATGACTCTTGATACCACCGATTGCCGACTTGTGATATTGCATCGGCTAAAGAGGAAGGGGCATATATATGTGGCATACAGTATTGCGATACGCCGATTGTGAAATGGCATCGGCGGAGCAGCCATCGGGAAGGACAAAAAACGAGCAACATTAGCCTTGAGACCTCTAACTACGATATCACGTCGGAGGGGGTCCAAAGGGATCAGAAGAATGTTAAGGTAGTCGGCAAGGGTTATTGCGATCGGAAGAAGGGTATATATGCTTTTGAAGAGTATTTGAGGCCTCGGAAGGGGTCCGATAACCTAAAAAAGAGGAGTTTCATGCTTTGAAAGGAGTCCATTGCATTGGAAGATGGTTTTAAAGGGGCAAAATGAGGGTTCTTGCTATGTTTAAGGTAAACTTAGCAATTCCCAGGTGTACTTATGGTTATTTTTCAACCAAGGGGAGGGAATAAGTATGTAGGGAAGTTATTTAACATAGTTTTAATAGGGGAAAGGGAACTAGATAGGGAGCTATATAGTAAAGTTAGTAGTTAAGATGACCATGATGAGAAAGCGCTAAGTGTGTGAATCTTAGGCCATTAAGGGAAAAAATGATTCATAAAGGGAGTATGAATATTCCTTGGGCAAAGCAGATCTTTACCATGGAAAATGATGAAACTAAGAGGCATCAAGCAGATCTTGACCTCTTTGGGGAAGTTAGTGAATGATTTGTGGAATGAGGAAGAAGGGGGAGTTAGACATTCCTCGCTTGTGTCCTTCAAATGGTAACTGCCTGATAATTGTGACTTGAACAGATATGACACTTGAAAACATGAAATTGATCACAAATCAACATTCTGCAACCTCAAAACTACCTACCTAGCCTACTTACCTAGCATTTTTTCTTCTTTTTGGTTTGGGTGCACTTAGACTTGCAGACCCAACTTTTCAACTTTTTCTTTTTCTATCCTCCTATCTACATCTACACTTATTTCATCCAGGGGCTCAGATTAAGCTGTTGAGCACCCTTGCTTCTCTACCTGTCTAAGAATCTGCCAAGATTAAGCTATTTGGACAGATGGTGTTTCTCTATATTCTAAAACAGGAAATTGAAACCTAGGGAGACCAAGATTAAACTGTTTGGACCTCCCTTTAACCGAAAATTCTTCAAAAATGGACTAGTACATCAAAATTGGAACACAACAGTGGCACTTGAACTAGCACATTCTCATGGCATCCTTCTTTGGCTTTCTATAGCAAATATGGAACATTGTAGTATGCAAAGAATGACATATTTGGCATGTAAAAACGTCAATCATGAAAGATGAGTAACCTGCTGCAGCAGGAGGCTAGCAGTGGCTCCACTTGGGGATGGCTTTTCCTTGTGAAAAGTCAAGAATAGCAGGTCAGACTGCCTTGATCTTCTATTTTTGTTGTAGATTGAAATTTCTTATTGCTGACTATCGGATAATTGATGTGGAATGAGAACAACACTTTCCCTCAACTGAAATGTTTGTGACCTATGTAGCACCGCCTGCTTTCTTCTGCGTGCTCTATCACCTATACTTTTATATAAAAAATAAAATAAAATACTCATATATACAAACATTTATGTACAGACATGATCTTGCTGGGAGATCTTCATTAAAAGGGATCATGATAATGTTTTAACATTCGGCCATTTACAGGGCCCTCTTCAACTGTGTTGCCATCTTCAGATTTAAGGAAATATGTGTTGTTGCCTTGCACAGCGCTAATAATGAATGGACCTTTCCACAGAAAATCAAACTTAGCATGTTTGCCCTTGTCTTCTCTTCGTGAATCCCACCTTAGAACTTTGCTGCCCACACAGAAATCCTCAGCCTTAGCTCTCTTATCAAACGTCTTTTTGAGCTTCTCTTGCAAAATTTGAGCTATGTCATACACTTTCTCTCTAGTTTGTTGAAGGTGAATGGTCTGATTAATTCTTCTTTGAATGTCATTTGGTTCAGCCTGAATCTCCTGTAATAGTTTGATAGTAGGAATGCTCAGAGATGAAGGAAATCTGGCTTCCATGCCATATACTAGCTCATAAGGGCTCATCCCAATGGATCTCTTAGTTGAAAGTTTGTCTGCCCACAGGGCATTTATGAGCTTCCTATGCCAGTTCTTTGTGTTCTCTTCTAGCACTTTCTTTATGATGTTGATGAGGATTTTGTTGGATGATTCGGCCAATCCATTACCTTGAGGATAATAAGCTGAAGAGTGCCCAAGGTAATGTGAAATTTATGGTAGAAGTTGATCATCTTTTTGGATTTGAAGGCAGCAGCATTGTCAGTGATGATTTTCTCAGGGCAGCCAAATCTAGAAAGGATATTGTCCTCAAGGAATCAGATAATAGTGGATTCATTGGCTTGCCTACATGGGATGGCCTCAATCCACTTGGTGAAATAGTTGGTGGCTGTTAAAATCCACTTGTGCTGGCCTGAAGAAGAGGGATGGATTTATCCAATGAAGTCAAGACCCCATTGTTGAAAAGGCTTTTCGGTTGAGATAGGCTTAAGGGGCAAAGGCAACAATTTTCTTTTTCCTTCAAAGATTTGGCATTTGTGACATGAAACAACAAATCTCCTGACATCTGCAAATAGAGAGGGCCAATAATAACCAGCCCTTAAAATCTTGTTAGCAGTGGAATTCCAATATAGATGCCCTCCACACTCCCCTGCATGGAACTCTTTCATGATGTTGTTGGTTTCATTTATGGTTAAATAGTTTAGCAGTATTCCTTCATGATTTTTCCAAAACAGGGCACCATCTAAGACACAAAACTTTGATGCTTTCATTTTTTAAAATCTCTTCTTGGTTCTGGAAAATCCTGGGGGAGCACACAGGTTTAACAATACATAGCAAATATCGGCATACCATGGGGATTGTAAAAAGGTTTCACTGATCTGTGGAGTCGCCATCTCCTGTTCATTGTCCAACTGCTTGATGTCTAAGGCCTGAAAATTTGTTTCGGACATTAGCTTGGCTAAACCTTGTCCCTTTATTAGCTTTGTGGGTTTTATCTCAATGTCATATTCAAGAATACTGGCAATCAATTTTCCTCTTCTGCCTTCTAGTCCCTCTTGAGTTCATATGTCTCTTACAATAGAGTTTGGGACATACGCAATCACATGTGAATACAAATATAAACTCTGAAATATTTGATGGCTTTGACAAGGGCATAGGCCTGTTTTTCCATGATTTAGTATTTCAAGGGTGCATCTCTTAGGTCTCGGCTGAAAAATGCAATTGGCTTTTCATTTCCTTGATCATCCTTTTGCAAAACGACAACATCTATGGTGTGATTTGAAGCAAAGGAAAAGATGATAAAATCCTTATCAAACTGTGGACTTGTGAGTACGGGCGTTTGAGTCAAGGAAGCTTTGATACACTCAAAAGCCTGCTTGATTTCTAGAGACCATCTTACCTTAGAATCCTTTTTTAACATGTTACTTAACAGTCTTATCAGTTCTGCTAAGTTTGGGATAAATCTTCTTAGGAAATTGATCTTTCCAAGGAACGCTTGCAACTCTGCTATGTTTCTTGGGTATGGAATTTGAAGGATTGCTTGAATTGTTTCCGGATCAATTTTGATACTGTCTTTTGAGATGATGTGGCCTAGAAACTTACCTTCCTCAAGGCCAAACAAGGACTTCTTGGGGTTCGAGGAAATGCCATATTTCTTGCATGTCATGAAGATCTGCCTTAAGTGTTTGAGGTGCTCTTGATCAGATTTGGAGAAAGGGGTTAAGTCATCAAGATAGACAACAAGGAATTCATGGATTTCCTTGGCAAATGCAATATCCATTGCCCTCTGAAAGGTGGCACCAACGTTCTTTAGCCCAAAAGACATTTTAACAAACTTAAATGTTCCCCAGGGTGTGGTAAAGGCTGTCTTGTCTTGGTCATCTGGGTGAACAAGTATTTGATTGAAACCTGAGAATCCATCTAGTAAAGAAATTCTAGAGGAACCCACTACTCTTGGTAGGATGTGGTCCATTTTAGGCAAAGGGTAGTGGTCTTTTAAAGAGACCTGGTTTAAGTTTCTTAGGTCCACACACAGTCTGATCTCACCTGATTATTTTCTTGTGGGAACCAGATTGGATACCCATTCAGAAAATCTGATGGGTGCTATAATACCTGCTTCAAACATTCTCTTCACTTCCTTCTCAATGAGGGGAAGAAGCATAGAGTTTATTCTTCTAAGTTTTTGTTTGAATGGTTTTTGATTTGGTTTTAAGGGAATGGTATGTTGAATCACTGAGGTGTCATAGGACTTCAAGTCCTCATAACTCCAAGAAAATATATCTTCGAATTCTTTGAACAAATCCACAGACTTTGGTTTTTGATTAGGAGGCAGATTTTTTGGACAATTTAATCATTTTGGGCTTCTCTGATATCCCTATGTTGTGTTATTCTATAGCAGCATTTCAAGGCTCCATTTTTGGCTTTTTGAGCACATCATTATCATCAAACATATCTTCTAATGGAGTTAGGCCAGTAGGAAAAAAGTTATTATTTAAATCAATGAACTCATCCTCTGCTTTGGTTGTTTCCTCTAAATAAATTTGTTTCAGTTCTTCTATGTTTGCATTGTCAAAAACAGTTGGGTTCGGGATTTGTTTTGTTGTTATAGCCTGCTGATTTTCATTTGTTTTTTGTTGGGAATCATTCATGGCATCCATGTCAATGTTTGTATTTGAAAATTCACCCTCAAGAGTGAGGAAATTGTTAACCTGGGAATCATTTTCGAATACTTGCCAATATTTAACATTATTTGGGACAGTGGGCCTATGTTTTATCTTAGCAGTTAAATGGTGATTTGGCTCAAAGGGAAGCTTGCATGTACTAGCAAAAGTGGCTAGGCTGTGTGCATGAATGTTATGGTTTCTAGAAATCTTGGCAAGCTCAGATTCAGCAAAGGTATTAAGTATTTCTGTTGCAGCACTCCTATAGGCCCTCATTCTATTTTCATTAGTAACAAAGTTTCCTTTCATTTGTTGTATGATTAAATCGGAGTCACCTAGAATGGACACTTTTGTAGCTCCTAGGATTTTGAGCAATTTTAGGCCTAAGAGGAGAGCCTCATACTCTGCCATGTTGTTGGTGCATCTGAAATTTAGTCTGTAGGCATGCCATCTGCATGATTTTCATGTGTATTGTGAATCCATACACCTTCCCCTGCTCCTAACTTGTTGACAGAACCATCAAACTCTAAATACCATGTAATTTCTTGCTTTTGGTTTGTATTAAGAGTTTCAGTTATTTTAGGATTGGACAGATTTAAAATTTCTGTTTGAGGAGGTTCTTCTTGTTTACTGGTTGCCTTGATTGTTATGACCATGTTATGGGCATGGGCAACCGATTCTTCATTTATGCATGTCTCTAGCTTTGAAGCTAAAGGCTTCTCATTAGTTGGAGGATTGGTGTCATCATTAAAAAGAATAAATGAATCCATATCGGAATGGATTGAGTAAATTGGAAAATTTTGGGGCTTTTCCTCACTACTTACCACATACTTCATGAGTGTTTCTCTGTACAGTCTCTTTGGTTGTCCAAAGACAGAAATAGTGGCATAAGAGAGGTCGAGTTGGAGGGATCATTGAAGTTTTGCTCCCCATGATCTTGATAGGAGCATGCCATATTTTGTTGGAATGTCAGCAACTACTACATCCATTAGGATTGTCTTGTTGGGAAACTGAACTAAAGACACACAAAGGTCTTTGATTAAGCCTAAACACTTGACCTGACTTGAGTCAAAGGAGTATAGATCTTTGTAGGGTCTTGTGACATCAAGGTTTAGCTTTTCCATTACAGCTTTGGGCATAAGATTGTGTGAGGCACCTAAGTCAAACATAGAATTGTGCAAGATTTTGTCATGTATGTGCAGACTAACATAAAAGGGTGGAACAGATCCATATGTTGTTTTTCCATTAACTTCTGAACCAAACAACAGCTCAGGGGTATCATCTAAAACATTTACATCATCCCTGACCTCTGGCATTTGAAGTGACCTTTGAATTTGTTACCTATACACATCATGCTTGGCAAGTTCTGAGAGGGGGATGGATATCTTAAGTTTTCCAATCTCTATTTCTAAATTAAAGGGTTTTTCCAAAGGAATCTTTGTGTTAGGAGTAGCAGATTTTTCCTTTTCCAGAGTGTTTTATGTGTTTTCCTTTTGATTATGAGCGTTATGTTGAATGACATTTTGTGATATTTCTGTTTTGGGGAGGCTTTTCGGAGTGTTGTTCAACTCTTCTTTTGAGGAAGCAGGTGGTAGAAGCTGATCAACAAAAGGTTGTGTGTTTGTTATGTCTTCTATAGTCACTTGGTTCGGATTTGAGACAGTTATATCAGCTGGTTCTGTTATGGTACCCTTGCCTTTAATCTTATTGGGATGTTTGTTGTCCTTTTCTTTGGTTGGTGCAGGGACATCAATGGTTCTTGTTCTCAGCTTATATTGTTTGTGGACCTCATATACAGCAGAATCATAACCTTGTTTAAAATCAAAAGACCCACTAGACTTAGTCTGAAATTGATTTATATCATGGTAGTCTTGGTCTTCTTGAGTCAAGAAAATTTGTTGCTTATTTTTTGAATCTATCAAGTTCATGTGATTCTCCTCCTTTGGCTCACTGGATGTGGATGCCTCTGCATAGTTTTCTTGGAAAGGAGGCCTAATATCATGGTCGGGACTAGCCCTTCCAGCATTTGTGGTTTGATTTTTCCTGAAGTTTGGATTCCTTATGGTGTTGGGTTGTTGTCCTTCCCATGATGATTTCCTCTCAACACTTTCTACTCTATCTCCCAGTCTATGCATGCCATTGATAATAACATCTAACTTCTGGTCTAAGGCCGAGGGTTCTTCCTTAAAGGTAGTTCTTCTCTCGGTTCTAGCTCTGTTCCTTTTGGCAATTAGGTTTGCCTCCACACTAACAGCAACATTTTTCATTTCTACAAGGCTTTGAGGGGCTCTTTCCCTTAACTGATAAGCCATTTCAGCATCAAAACCATCAGGGAATTTGTACAAAGCAAGATTAGGTGGAGGTCTTAAGTTTTGTGGTATTGCATTATAAACATTATTGAACCTTGCACAGTAGTCCAAAACAATCTCCTGAGTGCCTCTTTTGATAGTGTCATACTCAGATAATATGTGCAAGGGGTCTTTCTTTTTCTCCCATCTGTTGATAAATGACTGATATAGGGCTTCTATTTCTGCTATGGAATGGGCTGGGAGTGCTCTAAACCAAGTCCTGACATCATCGGTCAGACTTTGGACAAAAATATTCATTCTCACACTATCATCGTCAATCTCATAACTCTCGAAGTAGTCCTACATTTTCTTTGTGTGCTGAAGGGCTGTGCAGGCATTTGTGCCATCAAAATAAGTAATTTTAGTCTGTTAATCCTGAGGCATAGCCCCGGGATTTGCAGGCAGTTGTAAAGGTGCATATCTATTAGCCATATTCACAGGGATAAGTGGAACAACTGGGGCAACTAGGATAATTGGAGTAGTAGTGGTGGTATGCGCAGTGAATGGAGGTGTGGAAACAAGGTTTGTAGAAGTGGATGATGAACAAGGGGAAGTAGGGTTTGAACGAAATAAAACTTTAACAGGGGTTGCAAAATGGCTATGCTCAACTATTTCAGGACTAGAAGCAGTCAAACCTTCTTGTTGCTCCTGTTTTCTAAGGATCTTAGGAATTGTATTGGGGTTTTCAAAAATAGCTGGGGGAATTTGGATCTGGATTTGATCTTGTGTAACGTGAATACTTTTTGGGAGCCAGCTTCTAGCTTGTTTTTTGGGAATTTTTCTAACAATACAGGTTAAACAAAAACTTTTAAAGGTCAGTTTCTTCCTCTGCGAAGCTTCGGACTGGTTTTGTGAGATTATCTGAGGAAGGTCCCAAGAGGAGTCGCCATTCTGTTATCACTCAGGTTGTCCCTAAGCTCCTGAAGGGATACGGCCGACGTAACCAAAAACCAATCTTTGGATTGCAGGTTCTAGCCCACCTGCAATCAGAGAGGGCTCTCTCTTGATGATTTAGCTTTGTTGATGATGATTTTAGGCTAGTTATTGGGTTCAAAGGGTTTTGTTTATGTTTGGATGGTGTTTGGATGGAAGGAAGATGCTTTCAGGCAGAGAAGCATGCATAGAGTGATAAGTTTCAAACCATTGGGCATGGAGTCAAGGAGTTGGGCTGCAGGTATGCTTTCTGGATAACAAGAGGAACATGAAGCAAGGTAGCTGCACATGAAACAACCTTCAAGCTAAAGAGATGGAGTGAAATGTAAGGAATGAGAGGCAATTAAGAATCTCTCAATCAGCTTAACAGAGGGAAGGAAAATGAGCTCTATCTAGGGGCAATTAAGAATCCCTGAATAACTATCATACATGGTGAATTAGGGCAAATATGAGCCATGTAGAATTCATATTTATGCCTAAAACAGATGAAAAACATAAAGAAACAACATAAATTGAGCATAGAGTGCAATTAAACAAGTTCTAAGCTAATCTTTCTTTCTGCTATTTAGACAATGATTTATGAATGAAAACAGAGGTAAGAAGCACTTATTGGGTCATGTACCAGCACAAGAATTCCATAGTCACTCTTCAACCATTAAACACAGTAAACAAATCATTCTCCAAGCTCGTAAGCAGTCTTTGATTATAGAAATTATCAGATATACAGTGGGAGTCTCTTCTTAAGCAAAACATCCAACCAACAAAAACCAACCCTCTTTACATTGTTTAGGGTTGTCTTTATAGGTAAAATATCCAAAAGTATTTATTACAGCTGACCTAAACAGGTCTGCGGGAAAAGCTTTTAAACCTAAACTTGTGCTGAAATTAAATGCAAGTAAATATCTCTTAAGCTGCGCCAGAAGCAGCTGGATCAAAAAGAGTTAATGTAGTGTCCTCTGTGACTTGGTGCAGTGCTTTTGCAATAACTGTGCTTTGAGATTTGGTCCATTGATCTTATGTGAGTTTGATGTGCAATAAGTGTGATTTAAGAGCTCTTTAATGGCATCTATTGTTTTGTTGACTTTGCTGGAGGGTTCTTTAATGATTTATCTGCTTCGAGCACTGAGAAAATCCTCACTGATACACTTTGCCGCATCCTGATACTCTTTGACAAGAAATTTGGCTTCACATTTGCTCTGATACTCTTTAATGCCTGACTCGGGCCTCTCTCTTTCTTGTGATACGCTAAAAACTGCAAAATCGGACCTTTTCTGCCCTTTTCGGCGCAAAAACGGCTGAGGAATCAAAAGATTCCCCAGAGATTCCCCAATTTAACCCATTTCCCATAGCGATGTGCGATTACCGCTAAGCGCTAATCGCGCATCGAAAACTGCCTCAGAATTTGAATCTGGGCCTCCTAAGATGCTTTTTCGCGCTTGCGCGCCCTTCTTTGGCAGGTGATGTCAACGGTGGGTCCTGGTACGTCGGATGACATCAACGGGGTGACGTGGCAGAGTGACGTGGCAGGGTGACATGGCAGGGGGTTGGATGGTGCGATGCCTTATATGTTTTTGTGATGCGATAGCGATCACTGAAATGCTGCGATTTGCAATGAATTTGCAGTGGAACATGTCTTAATGATAAATAATGTTTTAAACGAAATATATGAATAAATGGAGGCATGCAGCGAGGAAGTATTTGTGATGCGATATGCTCTCTTGATGCAATGGCAATGTCGCATCGGACCAAAAGGAAGTGGCATACATTTCGGGAACATGACTCTTGCGACCACCGATTGTCGACTTGTGATATCGCATCAGCTAAAGGGGAAGGGGCATATATATGTGGCATATAGTATTGCGATACACCGATTGCGAAATGGCATCGACGGAGCATCCATCGGTAAGGACAAAAAACGAGCAACACTAGCCTTGAGACCTCCGACTGCAATATCACGTCGGAGGGGGTCCAAAGGGATCAAAAGAATGTTAAGGCAGTCAGCAAGGGTTATTGCGATCGGAAGAAGGGTATATATGCTTTTGAAGAGTATTTGAGGCCTCGGAAGGGGTCTGATAACCTAAAAAAGAGGAGTTTCATGCTTTGGAAGGAGTCCATTGCATTGGAAGATGGTTTTAAAGGGGAAAAATGAGGGTTCTTGCTATGTTTCAGGCAAACTTAGCAATTCCCAAGTGTACTTATGGTTATTTTTCAACCAAGGGAGGGGATAAGTATGTAGGGGAGTTATTTAACATAGTTTTAATAGGGGAAGGGGAACTAGATAGGTAGTTATATAGTAAAGTTAGTAGTTAAGATGACCATGATGAGAAAGCGCTAAGTGTGTGAATCTTAGGCTATTAAGGGAAAAAATGATTCATAAAGGGAGTATGAATATTCCTTGGGTAAAGCAGATCTTTACCAAGGTGAATGATATGGAAAACGATGAAACTAAGAGGCATCAGTCAGATCTTGACCTCTTTGGGGAAGTTAGTGAATGATTTCGGGAATGAGGAAGAAAGGGCAGTTAGACATGCCTCGCTTGAGTCCTTCAAATGGCAACTTCCTGATAATTGTGACTTGAACAGATATGACACTTGAAAATATGAAATTGATCACAAATCAACATTCTGCAACCTCAAAACTACCTACCCAGCCTACTTACTACCTAACATGTTTTCTTTCTTTTTGGTATTGGGTGCACTTAGACTTGCGACCCGCTTTTCACTTTTCTTTTTCTTCCTCCATCTACATCTACACTTATTTCATCCAGGGGCTTGATAAGCTGTTGAAACACCCTTTATTCTTTAACTTTTCAGAATCTGCCAAGTTAATTTCCTGTTTGGACAGATGTTTTTCTCTATAATTCTAAAACAGGAAATTGAAACCTAGGGAGACCAAGATTAAACTGTTTGGACCTCCCTTTAACCGAAAATTCTTCAAAAATGGACTAGTACATCAAAATTGGAACACAGTAGTGGCACTTGAACTGGCAAATTCTCTTGGCATCCTTCTTTGGCTTTCTGTAGCAAATATGGAACATTGCAGTATGCAAAGAATGACATATTTGGCATGTAAAAATGTCAATCATGAAAGATGAGTAACCTGCTGCAGCAGGAGGCTAACAACATGAATGGAAAAAGCTTAGAATTCTTTATTAATAGAAGGAAAGATTACAACCCATGTAGATGCATGCTCGATTCAGTGTCATCCTTCTAGCTTAAAACCCTTCTCTCTTCATGAAGCAACAATTCAACATCATTACAATACTCTTGCTAATCTCACTCAAATAGCATTTCCTTAGCTCAAGAAATTCCAACCTAGACTAGCCTTTGAATACTTGGTCAATTTATAGCTGAATGGAGGAGGTTAAGCCATTAATGGCCATCATGAATGCTTTGCCAAAATTGGGAAGTGGTTTCATGGAGGAAGGGATAATGGATTAAGGTTCATTCATCCTCTTCCTCATCCAAAAGTGAGCTCCATCCATATAGAAACTTCCAGAAGCATCCATTGGATGAGGAATCCAATGGATTTATTTTTAAAAATTAGATGAATCTCACTCATCGCAGTTGAAACAAAGGCTAAGTGCGATGCATTGCACCAAGTTAGTGTAGTTTGCTGCAATGCATTGCAGCCTAACAAAAGGCTCCCTGCGTTGATCTCTTTAGGGACAATTTTTGGATGAATGGCGACATGGAAATTCTTGGGAGGCAAGCATGATGCAGGTTAACTTCATTAGGGAATGAAAACAACTGAATTAGGGATTTATGGACCCTAATAATATGGATCTGGAAGCTGGGTTTCATGTGCCCAAATTGACCTGTAACAATTTCCCCCTAAAGCATGAAGTCGAAAATAAACATATCGAGTGAGATGCTTTACCATTTGGAGAGAAGGTTTCGAAGTGGAAGGAGACCTGCATCAGTTACAATACAAACATCATGATAATTTGATTTTTCTCACGAACTAGTTGAGGGGAGGCATACCCATGCTCATCTTATAAAGTTTCATTACATGTACAAATATAGTCGTCTACAGATATAGACCCATGAATGGATGACCATGAATGTAAGGCCATTGTACATTTGATATAGTACTCCTGAAATATATATCGCAGCTCGGATGGATGATACTAGATCTGAGGTCTTCAATCTCATTCAATATTTCGCTCAAGTACAAGTCTAACCATGTGAACAGATGATTTGAAGTCGAACATGGAGAGACATCATCTGATTACCAGCCAATGATGTAAGATGTTAACAGATGCGAGAGAAATCACCGATAATGATAATGACCCTCAAGGTACTGCAGTACATTTGACATGGTGTGAATAAATGATTTGATGTCGAACACCATACGAAGTCTTTCGATCGAAGGATAGTGATGTCAACTTATCGCCGGAAGTGAGAAACCTGCCATTGATGTATGCAAGCCTCAACGTACTGAAGGAGTGTTTCTAAGTCAACTTCTTGGATGATGTGCTGATGTCGACAAGAAGCGACTCATTGCAGGAGGGCCTTGATGTATCCCACATCAATGACACAAAATGAGTTAAATGATTTTGGAGATGAAATGTCGAGTGACGACACAAGGTTCAAGAATGGCGGGCATGAAAATGGAGATTTACTGTATTGTAAAGGATGAAGTTTTGAACTAAATGACTTCTCTTGAACATATCGACGACACTGAATGAATTGGTAGAATTGACCCCAAACAAAGTGATGGATGGTATGATATACCAATGGTGTGAAAACCATCATGTTGAATGACCCAACCCACATAGTCACGATGATGAGGTGAGAGTGTCATGTTCAAGAGCAACCTACTACCATAAAGTTTTCTCAACTTTTTCCCATTTTCCCCAGTCATTTCTGACCAGTACCTCTTTATTTTTATTAAGCTTGAGGATAACATATGCTTGTTGTATAATTCCACCCTTTGGGTGAATCCATAGCTATTTGATGTTTTAACGAGTCTAGCGAAGGTGAAACTTGGTCTTGTCTAGATGGACAAGTTTGTCGCTATTTAATTTTTTTAACGAGTTTAACGATAAAGATAACTCGGTCCTTTTAACATTTAGAGAGTTTGAAAAGGGAGTAAAAGGAAACTCCAAAAGTTCTTTTTCGTAAATTTGTCTCTCAAGTCCGAAAAAGCATAAAACAATGCAAGAGAGAACCTATTGATCATGTTTGAGCAACGAATACTTTTTTCGTAGTTAATCTATCTCAGCCTGAAGAAGGGGTAAAGCTATACTGAGTAGATATTGATTCTAATCCATTAAAGAGCTAGAAACAACAAGCGCTCGGTAATATTTTCATGTTTAGAGAGTCTGAAAAGAGCTTAAAGAGGACTCCGCTTTGAGGAACGAGTGGTGTCTAGGGTAGCATCTGGTTCTGGTGATGTTGGAACTTCTCAAAACATGTTTATTTATGTGAAGAGGTTGGCTAATAAGACCACTCATTGCAACTTCTCCTCAAAAAAGGTAAAACAACCAAGTGAAAGCGTATAATCGGCCAAAGGGATGGTGGTGATGGAATGAAAACAACCAAGGCTCATTTGACGAAAAAGGTTGATAGAATGGAAATCATGAGGGTTAACAATGGAAATGGGTTCATTTTTACACAAGCTTGAGCCATAGGGAACTATGCTTGGATTCGGGTTCATGTTTACACAAGCTTGAAATAAACAAACTATGCTTGGATTTAGTTTCATTTTTACCCAAGCTTGAAATGAAAAACTATGCTTGTGATTTGTTTACATGCCCCCAGCATAATAAAAGGGAAAGTCTCTTGTAACCAGGTGGAAATTGCTGCAGTGAAATAGGATGGTTATCCAACACCTTTTTTGCTTTGTCCAGATAGGGACAAAGGTGAATGGGGTGATTCCCTTCACATAGCCTATAGGGAAACTTAACTTTACCACTAGGTGCATGCCCCACCAGCTTCATTACATTCACCTAACTAGAATACTCATGGCTATCAGGTGGATGGAATGAAGGTTCATTTACGAGATTAAGTGAAAGACTCGATTGGGATTTTACGAGATCTAATCAAAGACTCGACTTGGAACTTTTGCTCCAAGGGACCTTGTTTCATTTTTTAATGAGCTTGACACAAGACAAGGAACTATGCTCAAATTCCTTGTTTCATTTTTTAACAAGGATGACACAAAACAAGGAACTATCCTCGAAAGTTGTTTCATTTTTTAACGAGGTTAACCCAGTAAAAGAACTATCCCCATATTCCTTGTTTCATTTTTTAACGAGGTTGACACAGTAAAAGAACTATCCTCATATTCTGTGTTTCATTTTTTAACAAGGTTGACACAAGACAAGGAACTCTCCTCATATACCCTTGTTTCATTTTCTAACGAGGTTGACACAAGATAACGAACTATCCTCGAAGTCAATCAGAACTCATAAGAGGTCATGAAGGAGAGATCTGGTTCCAAGGGCCGTAGTACATGATGTACAACATCACTGAATTAATCGTCAGTTAATGTAGGTATGGAACAGGTTGCCACATAATTAACCCATGGCGGGGATCATACCATTGGTATAAAAGGACCATTTAGGGAAGATGGTTGACTAGGAGCCATATTTGGACTGGGAAATGAAAGTTGGTCAATAGTGACAATTCTACCTTCATGCGGGAAACAAATCACTCAAAAGAATGTTGAAACAATAACTCCCATGTCATAAACATAGTCTTGCCCAAGAAGTAAATTGTAATCTAAAGGGTCTGGGACTACCATCACATTCAGATAAATGATATTTCCCCCCAAAATAATAGGTAATCGAGGGAGGATCCCTAATGGTTGACTAGTTCCTCTGTTAAAACCCAACAGATTTTGTGTTACTGGCACAAGTGGTGGTGAACCAAGTGCTTGCCAAGAAGTTGAGGAAAGCATACTCACCAATGCACATTCATCTATAATGGTGCCAGACACAATCATATTACAAACATGTACTATGATTTGGAAAGGCACATAAGAAGGAAGGAGGAATCCTGCCAGTCGATTCCAATCAAAGGAAGTGACTAGACTACTTGGAGGGGGTATTGTAGAAACTGGAGGATTAACCCCTTGAGTTACGAGAGTGGGACGATTTTCCTCTTGTCTTGTTAGAATAGGAGGACTACCCTCAAGCTCATTAGAATCTGAAGAAACAAAAATAACCTGAGTGGTATCATGTTCATTCTCTTCGGGAAAGGTACGATTTACTAAAGGTGAAATCGGGTCAACGTTTACCTTGACCTGTTGATTTGGGTCGGGTATAGACTCATAGGATTCACTTTCAGAGAGAGTGGGTTTGGCCGACAGTTGATTTTGGCCAGTCAATTCATTAACTTTTGAAGGATTAAGGGATAGTTTCCTGTAACTAGATGGAAGTCGTTGCGGTGAAGTAGGACCAACACTCTTTTGGCTTCATCGAAATAGGGACAGAGGTGAATGGGGTGATTCCTTTCACATAACCTACAAGGAAACTTGACTTTTGCCTTCTTTCCATGATCTTTACTGCAACTAGTTGATGGTGTGTCACCAACATGATCTCCAAAAGTTGATGACACAGGATGATGTGAATGGGAAGACCATTCTTCTAAGATCTGAGGAATATCAGGACAATTTCGAAGAAGATGGTCTCCCGCACAAAGTTCGCATGGATATCGAACTTTCTGAGGCTTGATGGACGGTTTCTCATTGGATGTTGCATTTAAAGCAATGGTTGCTTGGTTTTCCCTCTACTGAATTTGCTTCTTCTTCTTTTTCTTCCCTTTCTTCTTCTTCTTCTTAGCCACCTGGTTATTAGTACCAATACTTTCACCAAGTGAAGAGGTAGAAGGGGAGGAAGAATCAACCAAGGAAGAAGGCAAAGGGTCAACTTTAGGATCAACTGGAGGTTGATTTTGTCTAGCTGGAGGTGTACTCGATTGCAGAGAAATCATGACATTTTGAACCAAGGAGGTTGAAAAAAACCATACTGGCAAGCCAATGGTAAATCCCAGAAGGGACAATGTAGCCATATATGGAGCACCCATATTTCCAACAAGAGGAAAAGGAAAAGGATTCCCATCAAAAGGAATTCCTTGATTGGTGGACTCCAGATTTGTCGCCATATGTTTCAACCTAAGATCAACTAAGGAGAGAGCGTGGAGGATGTTATCCACAGTCAATTAATTTTTACAACACTGGAACACAACTTCAATTTTTCATTTTTAAAGAGTCGAGAAAAAGCAAAATATGACCTTAGTCACCTTCAATGTTTAATGAACCTGAAGGGACAAGTGCTTAGATGAACCTTTTCTTTTAAGGAGTTGAAAAGGAATAAAAGTGACTGCTCTAGAGATACTAGACAAGAAGGTTTACCAAACTAATCACAAAACTGCAATATACCCATCGACATCTTTATTTTTCCGCCCAATGGTAGGTACAGATCTTTCTGATACAAATAATCTTCCATCTACATCTTCCACAACGAGAAGTTTTGGCCGTTAAATTTCTCGACCCTAAACTTACTATCTTCTGCCATTGCTCCCACTCGAACGAGGAACCCTTCTTTCCTATGAGTTTATCAGCCAAATAGACCTTCGACTCTAATACCAGTTAGAAAATTATATATTACAAAGCAGTGGAACACATAGAATATTGTAGAAATATAAACACGGAAAACGCATGAAACCGAAGAGACACAGATATACGTGGTTCACCCAGTTTGGGCTACGTCCACCCTGAACAGCCAGTCCTTCCTTTCTATTATACAGTGAAATGAAGAGACACAACCTACAACAGATCCACTGGAATATCCTATGTTTTCTCTCACAGTCTCACCTCTCTGTTTCTTTCTCAGAGAATACACATCTATTACATAGCCTCAAATACAATGCCCTCATACAAAGAGAGGTGTTGCTTCTAGGGAAAAAAACCCTAAACTAAACATAAGTTCTACCATTAGATCATCCACCTAATGAATGGCCCAGATTGACAAGAAATTACTATACTTTTAAAAGGCAAATTTACATCTGTTTTTAGCTTC